>RJWJ010014531.1:0-37738 GCA_004363605.1 Indri indri | reverse complement strand
TAAGGTATGACCTTCACCGCTATCGCCTGTGGCCTCACTTTTTATTAATCTATGCTAATTTGAGTTTATTTGTGTAGATGTTTTTTTCTCCGTAAATTTTTCCCTTAAAGAATTGTAGGAGAAAAGGAATCTGATGTGCATAATATAGCTGAAAAACTTACCTGTGTAAACCACCATATCTATGTGGAATTTTGTGGGTAACAAGAATAGATTTTACTACCTGACTATTAAAAAATAAGCCATTGCTTATGCAAATGCCTACTTTCTTAGCACTATGTGGAATATGATACCTGTGAAGAGATTTTCCATGGAAAAAAAAATCTGCTGTATTTCATTTCTCGATGTCCCAAGACCGAAAAGCTTCTACTGCACAAATTATGTATGCTTCAGAATATAAGGGTGCTATTCCTGATTGGCTGTGGATAAAGCTCTGTGCAAGAAAGCAACTGCCCAACAAGGGTACTTATAAGATACAAGGTATTATTGCTCTTATTTGCTTTGAAACTGAAAATTCAAAATAAAGTAAGCTAAGTTTATATTATTTTAAATTATGATGATGGACCACTTTTAAAAAGTGGAAGAAACCTCTGGATTATATTAATTTGGAGTCAAAATAACACCATCTTCAGGTATTTGCACTTAGTTTAGTATGTAAAATCCTTTAGATGACCCATTCCCACCTTTTGAAATTTTTTATTTGTTGTCTAGATCTGTGATATTCAGTGTAGTAGCCACTTGCCATATGTGGCTATTTAAATTTAAATAAATTATAATTAAATGAAATTTAAAATTCATTTCCTCAATGATACTAGCCATATTTCAAGTGCTCAATGGCCACATGTGGCTAGTTTATTGGACAGTTATAGAACATTTCTATTCTCATAGAAGTTTTATTAGGCAGCATTGATCTAAATGGTTAAGTATCTTGTAGACAAAGACTATTGTGATTCAGATTTCCATACTGCCCATCATTTTTATTAATTCTACAGACACTTCTTGAAGTTCTTACTATGTGTTAAGTGCATGCGAGGCACAAAGGATCTGAAGACAAAAATGACATGGCCACATAAAGTGGTAGAGACAGACGTGTGAAATGCAGGATTGCAATGCAACACGAGTTCTCCAGGAAGAGGAGAGCAAAGGGCATTCTAAGCAGAAAGAACTGTACTTGCAAATGCATGAATGGTGGGGTGTGTTTGGGAAACTCTGGGTGATTTATTTGGCCCCAGACAAGTGTGAATAAGGACTAGAAAGGTATGCTGAGGCCAAATCCGGGAAGACTTCAAGTAATCGTATCGGGTTACTTTCAGTTGAAAGAAAAGCCAATTAAAATTGGCTTAAAAAAAAAAACAAAGATGACGTGTTGAGTATACAGTGGAAAAAATCCAGCCCCGGAATGGTGCACTACTATGACTCAACTAGAGTTCTAGCTGCCTAGGTCTGTGTGTCTGTCAACTCTGCCGTTTTGTTCTGGCTTTATTCCCATCATGAATAAAGTGGTTGCTATAGCTTCGGGCTTCACACTCATATACGGCAGTCTTTGGATGAAGAGAGGCTGGCTCTGAGGCTCTCTCCCAAGACTGATGACACTTCTTTTCTAGAAACCCTCACATCTCCTCAGCCTGGTTGAAGTTACATGTTCATTTCTGACCAACCTCTGTGGCCCTGAGGTATGCCATGTACTGATTTGTTCAGAAATCTCAGACCTAAGCCAGTCATTGTCCAGAGGGTAAGAGCACATGGGATCAATAAGCCTTTCCCTGGAGCTGGGGTGAGAGATCACCTGCTCCTGAGGCACAGTGACTGCTAGAGAAGGGAGACACCTGTGTGATAACCAGCAACTTATCAAGAGACAGAAGAGTGGATGTTAGGAAGCAAGCGTCTGAGTAGATCATGGTTTCTGGAGTCTGACAGACCTGAGTGGGTGTCCTCAGTGGTGTGGTTTACATAATGGAGCCTCAGTTTCCAAATGGAGATAATGATAGTCTTTGTCTTTTGTACTGTTGTGCGATGTAAATGAGTTAACACCAGAAAGGAACTTAGGATAGTGCCTGAACCACAGTAAAAACTCAGCAAATATTAGCATTAAATTTTTATTCAAATATGGGAGGGAGTTGGAGCATGGGACTCCAACGGAAGGTCTTTTTTGTTTTCTGACTGCTAGTTGATTTCCTACCACTTACATAATGATAAATAAAATAGTACTCAAGTGATGTTGATGAAGATAGGAAAGAGAAATGTGAATTAGTTGGGTAAATGTGACAGAAATCACATGACCCACAAAGCTGAGAATATTTACTATCAGGATCTTTATGGAAGTTTGCCAACTCTTGGAATAGAGGATCAGAAAAATGCCTTCTGATATAAAATACCTAAACATGTTAGATAAAATATGTTGTTATAAAATAATCTTAACACATACCTGAACTAGAGGCAAAATAAGGAAATTCCTGGGAGTCCAGAAATGACAAGAAAGTACGCACACACACACAAAGAGAGAGACAGCGGGAGAGTTTGAACAAGTATGCAAATATGAGAAATATTTATTGAGAGCCAAATATTTGTGAGGCACATATTGCTCTGTGTCTGGGGAACAAGTGGGTAAAGTAGTAAATAAATCAGACTTGGGGATTGATCCCATAGATTTTAAAGTTCAGTGAGGTAGACAAGTTTTATAAGAAACACATGTATATGTAAATATTTTGACAAGTACTGTGAAGAAGAACAAGGTGCTTTGAGAGAGAATAACAAGTGAAACCTGCTTTAAAATTATGTGCCCAGAAAAGGACTCAGAGATGGTGTCCTTAAAGCTCAGAAAGAGTTTAGTACGTTCAAGAAAACGCAAGAGGGCGTTTCTTTTGGGTAAAAGCCTAGGCTCTATGTACTGTGTATGCTTCTATCTGACCATGTAAGTGAAAAATTTATGGAAGTATAATTAATGCCTTTGTTACAAAACCAGAAATGGATAGAGATTTAATAAATTTCCATATCTCAATCTCGTGAGCATTTTGATGAGATAGTAATTCCATTTATAACACCCATTTATACATATTTTAATAGTTTTACTACAACAAGAAAATCCCTTTGAGGCAGAAGACAGACTTTTAATGACAAAAGAGAATACTTTTTATTCTGAGATTGAACTTAGGTGCCTGTGTGAAGGAAGGCTTAGTATTTATTATAAAAGTTAGTAGGTGAGACTGCTAGTTTATAGAAAACTAGCCTTGTGTGCTGGACTTGATCCTATTAGAGGTATCTTGAAAGACATGGGGAGAAAAGCTTTAACATTGCAACTGGAAGACATCAGCTGGACTAGACATGTAGAGTCCTGAGCATTTAGGAATTCAGCAAATGGCTGCTGGTTGCAGTTTTTTGTTTGTTTGTTTGTTTGAAGATACCATCAAAAGGTGGGAGGGTGGGAGGGGCCGAAGGATGAGAAATTACCTAATAGGTACAGAGTACATTATTCAGATGATGGTTACACAAAAAGCCCAGACTTCACCACTATGCAATATATCCATGTAACAAAACTGCACTTGTACCCCCTAAATCTATAAAAATAAAAACAAATAAATAAAAAGATACTATCAAGCTCTAGTTTAGTTATCTCTGAATTGGAGATGACTAATTTTGGGGTATGTTTTGGATTAGCCAAAGCAAAAAGCAGATTATTTTATATTTTTCATTAACAAAACCCATAGAAGGAAATTCTACTTTGCCTTTGCAACCCATATGTCAGCTTGGGTATCCTTGCCCCATAATAAAGTAATGATTAATTATACCTCCAATTCAAAGTTTTCTCCAAGAATGTTGGGAATTCTCAGGTGGCTAATTTTTCATGGTCACTTCTGTTCTTGCTTGGGATGAATTAGTTCTGTTTATGGATCATCTTTCTTGCCACATGGGCTCCTTACCAAGTTGATGCAGACCAGGCCAAAGCCCCTTTCTTCAATTCTCATAAGTTAGAATCAAGCAACAAAAAGAGAGAACACATATAGGACCTACTAACATTTGTAGGACCTGTCTTTACCTACAACAGAGAACTCTCTCGCATGCTCTATCTTTTGATAGGGCATCCTCCACCCTGTTAACTGAAGTTTTCAGTGTTTAGTTTTCTCATCATTTAAAAATATTTTACTTATTATAACTTAGGAGAAAATGAAGTCACTGAGTTTGTTAATTCATTATGCTAAGTTTAATATACAAATTCTAAACACTATTCTATGAACCTGACTTTTTCTTGATATAACAAATATGGCGGTTTTGCCAACTATTTTTCTTTTTTTTATTTGAGTCTCACAGCTATGTTCTGGATGGTTAAAGCTGCAGAAAGTCTATACACTCAACTACAAGTTACTAGCAGGTTTAGTTCTTATATCTGTATTGGGAGGTAGCATAGAATGTTAAAAGCTCCTTTAAATAGGACACAAGAACATTAAAGCTCCATATACTCCCTCCCAAATCAGCTTGGTAGAGAGACCTTGGCCTAGCTGCCTAACCCACCTGAGTCCGTCTTTCTTTTATCTATAAAATGGATCTGATAACAATAGCTATTTTATAGGGATTTGCAAAGATTAAACGAGATCCTAAGTATAAAACAAATATTTTGTATTGTACAGTATAAAGATTAGTTTTGTTATCAATAACCTCTGATTTCTTCTACCCCAGATAGGTTCTTTTGTTCATTATCCCTTAATCCGGACCCTCTAGATAGCCTGTGTCAGTTTCACACTCCTATCAAAGATGTATATATTACTGCATTCTCTTTTCTACCAGTTATTCATTGTGTCATTAGAAAGAAAGATATTTAGGAATTCACATTTATATTATAACATATAACTTAAAAAATTTTTTTGCAAGAGCGTATAATCAGAAATTCATAAGTGAACTTAATGTCCCAGGTTTCACCATACGTGCCATATGTGTTCACATTCCCTCGAAGTGCTACGTGGTTAACTCTCCATTCTGTGTGAGTCGTAGTAATGTAGGTGCTGAAACAGATACCCGCGGCCCCCCAGATCAGCAGCTCAATGCGAATGAAGTTTGATTCTCAGTCTCAGTAAGTCTGATTGGTAGAAGCGGTGGCCCTCCACAGTCATTTAGGGACCCAGGCTGATGGGAGGGTTGTCATCTTCTGCACATGGCTTCCAAGCCGTCCAGAGTCTCCATTAATGACAATATCCAGCAGGCGATGTGGGAAAAGAGACACTGGGCACCATGTGGAAGGTTATATGGTCCAGGACCAGAAGTGCCTATCACTTCTGTCCAATTCCACTCTTCAGAACTGTCACTGGGCCACACCTACTTACAAGGATGGCTGGAAAATGCACAGCTATGTGCCCAAAGGAAGACAGGATTGTTGGGCAACTAAAGGCTTGGCTATCACCTTCTCTTCAGGTCACCAAATATTTGCCTCCCTTCTTTCCTACCCCAAAGTCTCATGCCACTATTGTATCCAATTCCAAATCCAAGGTCCTGGGGTGTAGGCCATCTTCCATCAGGTCCAGATATGTCATGGTCGGGCATTCTTGGAAATAAAAAAGCAAATTTTCTACCTCCCCATGTATAATGGCAGAACAGAGATAAAATAACCACAATTTAGGAAAAAATAAAATTAAACAAACAAAGAAATCTATTCAAGAAAGGGAAGAATGGCCGGCCAGCAGCAGTCCTTGAGCTATAACCCTTAGGAAATCCTGTTTGGCAGGTATTGAGAGGGCTTCCTACCTTGGGGGTGGGGAAATTCCTTAAATAGCTCTGAATCTATTCTCTGGGAGGAATCTTCCTTTCAGCACTTTTTTGTGGCCAATGAGTCCATCCTCTGGAAGGTTCTTCCATGTTTGCTGTTGCCTGGCAATCACCTCTGAAGTGGCTATTAAGGAGTGTGGTGTTCTCTAGGTCTTTAGAGCTTTCATAATTCATCATGCAGGAATAAAGATGGGAGCCAATGGATGTTTTCTGGTTTAAGATCAGTCATTCCCTAATTTGGGGGCTATGGAGGCATCAGTGAAAGACATGAGCAAAAGGATTAATGGAGAAGTGAAAGGAGGAGCATATATTGGGCACAACATGGTCCAAAATCTAAACAACTGGAATGCATTAAACTGTTGATTCAACAAATATTGGTTGAGCTTGACACTTAGGTGTCAAGCACTGTGTCAGATGTGGAGGATGACAGTGGCAGCACATGAGAGTAATGACATTGAAAGGCCTTAGATTTAAAGGTTGAAAGGGAAAAAATGGAATAATAAATGTGTTATTGGTTTTGGCAAATCCAAAACATTTGAGAAAATGGTATAGTGTTTGCCAAACCTACAACCCTTTTACTCTCACTGAATCTTAAATTAGGAAAGCATAAAAGCAGACAGAATTAGTAGTTAATGAAAGTTTTATGGTTATATTCACTTAAGTAATAACCCTGTATCAGAAGGTCGATGAGGTGGCCCACACCTTTGGAATAACCAGCCTGTACCTCCCCCCGAAAAAAAAAAAATTCAAATAAAGTATGAAATAAGACAGAACCCACCATGCTACAGTACTTACCAGGAATGAAGACCATGCTGATTGGAAATGGATCAAGCAACAAAGAAGAGGTTGGTTTTTCTAACATCACCTCCATGTCACTTGAGACCTTTAATCTCAAACCTACTTCTGAAACCATTCTCCATGCAGAGGTTACTCAGTGGTCTTGTCTGGGTCCAGGCCAAGTCTCCCTTCTGTTGTATGGCCACTCTTATCATTCTTGGTTTCTGTTTTGAACAAATTTTCTGTCCGGGTTAGAGTTTCTTCTGATAGGCCTCAGATTCTGCAAATATTTATTGAGTATCTCACGTGAATCAAGACCCAGGCTAGATTCTGCCATGTACCTTTAACTCTTTTGACATAAACAGAGGGATTTAAATGCAGTCATGACGTATTCCTAAATAGGGCTTGGTAGAACTTTTAAGCAGTATGTCTCTGCAGTCATGCATAACAATGAATGAATTCTAACCCATCCTAAGTACTATACTATTCCTGAAGATAGATAAATCATGTCAGCTATGTGAGGCTTGGAAATTTTTCTTTAAAACATAATAAACAAAAATGTTACCAGTTTTCCTTTGATTACCACTATGTCCCCAGGAAATATGATCAAAAGGACATCTGTTCTATCAAAATTCATACATCTGCTTCATTCTTTTCCTTTCATGGTATGCATAGCTACCACCTCTCACTTCCTGTTTGCCTGCTTTCAGAGAGAGACACAATTAAATGGGAGATGCTTTGGAAGGAAGGATTTTTTTTGAAATCCATTGGCCACACAGAACTGGGACTGAAGAATTAGAGGATTAGTTTTCTTACTTATTACTAACTTTGTTAAGTGTTTTCAGAGCACTTGAAGGGACATAGCAAGAGAGGGAAAAGTGTCTGAATTAATAACAGAATGCTTGAGGACTTTCTCGCAAAGATAATTAATGTGGCACTCTAAGAAAACAACCAGAGACACACAAATAATGTACAGATATATTTATTGTAGTATTACTTATAGTAACAAAAGTTGGATCAAGTCTGAATGTTCCACAATAGAGGACTGATCAAATAAAACAATAATGAAACAATATGTAAAATGGGCTCGTCGAATTATGAACCAATTGGCTTTCCATTGTATCAGAAATAAGTCTAGATAGAGAAATTGATATTTTATTTATTATATATTGCTATCTTGAATATGCCTTGGCTCTTCCCCACCATAATAGGTAATGAATTGCAAATAACCCAGTCAGTTGTAAAGTTCAAAGAAACGTTGAGAGCATTTTGAAGTTTCTAGTGCCTTGCAGATATGTTTCTTTTTACAACAAACATATATATCTGTTTAGAATCTTAGAGTGGTGATAATCTACTCTGAATAATTCCTTATGAAAACATCAAGACAGTATCCATAACTAGAAAATAAAACCACAAATACTTGAAATTATATTAAGAGGCTATGAGCTCAGAATCTGAAAAATGTTTCATTGGGGGAGTACCAGAAATGATTGGGCTTTCCTTGTGTTTATATATATGGAGAGAGAAAGAGAGAGAGAGAGAAAATACACATAGTATAAGTACATATTAATAGTATATGAAGGAAGGGTTACAATGATATTGTACCAGGTTTAGAATGCATCGTCTGAGAAAACCAGACAAAATTCAAGATTTCCAGGGAAGGACTATCCTGAATAATGTCATCGGTGAGTAGATTTATAAACAAAGACAGAGCTTGGCAGGTTACACTGGATACTTCAAGTCAGCTTCTCTGGAAAGTATGAATTATTCAATAAAACTTCTGTTGCCCCTTGGGTAAATCAACTTTGAAATACAGTGGAGAATGTTGGGTGATAAATCATGCAGGGTTACACTCTGGGTCCTCAGTGCACAGAACACGATTAGATTTAAGACAATGGAAGATTGTAACATTTTATGAAGTAGTTTGTTGGATCCTTTCCCTGTTTGGTAGTTCCTAGAAGGTGTAAGATAAATTAATCCCTAAGAGGTAAACAAATTAACTTTGAACTAAAAAAAAAACCTTTGAACTAAATAACACCTGCAAAAAAAGCCCAACAATCTAACATTCTTGATTATTAAGCACACAATAGAAGTATTAATTTCATTTTATGAGTTCCTTGTTAATTTTCAAAGACTCTTTTTTAAAGGGAAAAAAAAAGGGTTTTTATCTTTGCTCCAGGCTTCCCTGTATAAAAAGGTGCTACTTGTTCTCAACTTCCAAAATGCATTTCTGATTGACATTAATGATTCTGTTAAATCTACAAGGCAAAGGCAATTAGAAACAGAAGTTTGTATTTTAAACTTCCAAAGCCAGTTTTGTTCCATTGCTATTTTTTATTTTTCCTAAGAAACTACCCCACAAAAAGCAAGAGGCTTCTATAAACTTGCGATAACTAGAAGGAATATAAATTTCTCAGGAATTCAAATTTCCCAGGATTAACAAAGGCACACTTTTAAAAAAGTGACTTGTCTTCAGTTTGCCAGTGACTCAACTCCTGTCATCTGAAGCATGTTCAACCTCTCCCCTGTGGGCCGTTTTCATTCTTTTAAGAATAAAAAAAAAAAAAAAAAAATGAAGGAAATTCATTTAGTCCCAGGGATGTACAAACAGTTCCAAAAACAGAAAAATTTATTTTTTCAATCTTTTTCTTACTTTCTTTTACAAGAAATTAATTCAATTTAATTCAATCACTGGCATGATTTCCCATATCCAACTTCTTTCCTTTTTTAAAAATCTCTTCTAATCACATGAGGCCTTTTTCCTGAAAGCTTCAAATTGCCCATAATCATTTCATTCAAAAAGCCATCAAGCCATGAGACTCAACATAATTCTGGAATACATTCAGTTCTCAGAAGTATGTGGATCACACCATATAATCAGAAACCTTGGCATGACCCGACACACAGAAACACACACATACACACATAACTTTCTGATTAACAGTTTTGGAAATGGGGTATGGTTGTGGAAGTGGACATAGGCTTTTCCTATGATTAAGGACCTACTAAGTGGCAGGCACCATGCCAAGTACCTGACTTACATTACCTTTTTAATACTCAAAAATTTCTGTAGTATGCCTATCCGTACGTCGCACATGAGAAATTAACTCAAGGAAGTTGTCATGTATCGAAGATTATGTAATCTGTGCTGAAGGAGTAAATTTGAATGCAGTTCTCTTATCTCTAAAGCCCATGCTTTCCCTACTGCATGCATTGCCTGCCCTGGGAAACCGCTTCCTTGGATGACGGTATCACTAGGAGGGTGAAACTATTGCTTGCCACTTCTGGGTTAGTAACAGCACTTTTCCATCCTTTAGCATGAAAAATGCAGAGATGCCAGTACTCCTGTTGAGAGCAGAAATAATCTTAAGGTTGGTGTCCATCCTCCTAGCCACCCTAGCTCCTTTCTTGCCCTGGCACTTATTCTCAAGGAAGAACACTGTGAAATTGACCTTTGGTCTGGGGAGAAAGCACAAGGAGGTGGTGAATTGAACATTGTCTCACCTTTAGCATTTATTACAGATACTTACGCAAAGTGAACTACAATTTGTTAAATGCAAAATTGTTTTTAAGAAAGCATAATATATGCTTAATCACTAATTCTCTGAGATCACAGAGGAAGATACTCAAGTGATTGGCATTTTAGATAAATATGCAAATAAAGACACAGAGGCCCAAAGAGATTAAGTAACTTGCCCAGTCACATAGCAAATAAATGGCAGAATCGGGGTTCAAACCCAGTCCTTTGTGACTCTAAAGAACCTGAGCTCTTTCCAATACACCAATGATTCTCACCTTCAGTGTGCATCAGAATCATTAGAGAGCTTTTACAAAGTACAGATGCCCAAGCTTCAATTCATGGCTGTTGTGTGAGAATCTCCAAGGTCAGGACACCTGGGGTTTTTTTGCTATTTGTTTGTTTAAACAACTTCCCAGGCAACCCTGCTATATGCCAAAGTTTGATAACCTCACTACCACACCATGCTGCCTTATCATCTTATAGAAGTGGTTCTTATTAATGCAATAAAAACTTACAGGTTAATCCTTTACATCTTATGGGAGTTACTAGTGAACTAGCAAAATTCTAACGTTTTGTGAATCTGTACATCGGGTATGATCTTTTCTGCTTTAATTTACATGCACTTATGTTTAATTGTTCTCAATTTAGAGCTAACTTGCAGAATCCATTGATTTTCTTTTACTCAACACTCTAAGAATTCTCTTAAAAATGTTACAATGTCTCTTTCACTTTGGGATACCAGATATTCCACAGAGATTGCCCTTTAGTTTAAGGGTCTTTACCCTTTTTTCACAAGATAAAAATATTAAGCAAATTTTGGTGGATTACTGGGACTAAATTGGGTAGTTGTATTTGAAGAGAGGGACCGAGTAAAATGAATAAAGATCAAAGACTCTCATGATTAGGAAAGATATGACTACCTTCAAAAACCCCCCAGAAAGTAGAGGCCAAACCTCCTGTGGATACTTCTAAAGTGAGGTCACATGGATGACTAGTTGATCATAAGAGTCCAAGTTCAGGGCCTCTGCATCATTTCAAAGGCATTATATAAATTAGATGCCCCCACCCCTCATCCAATTCCGGCTTCTAATAAAAATGCAGTCCTAGTGTCTGACTACAGAAGTCATACCCAATGAGTTTATTGAAACCAAAAAATTTCTCGTTCTGACATTCTCATTCTGCTGAATTTTCTTTCTAAGGGTTTACAAAGTTTCTCTCTTGCCTCTGGGCTACAAGTAACTATCCCATAAGTAGGATAGTTTCTCATGTTTAAAAACAAATTAAGAGACAGAAATACTTGCCTATGTAATGTCAAATCAATGGAATGCTCCCAAACTTCCCAAGATAAATTTATAGCTTTGTTACAGTTTGAAATGTTTAGATCACCTCCCAGCTGTTATCTTTCAGTGACCACAGAAATGTGTCCTACCCTTGTCAAGAACAAGGTTTCATAAAATGGAAAAGCAGCAATTCCTCTGCTTGAGTTGTGATGATGGCAAGTAGTTACTCAGCTCTTTTTCTTCTCAGTCCTATGCAATTGATTGAATAGAGAATCTATGATTTTATACAATGAGAAAGAGTATGATAAGCTCTTAGAATTAAAAATAATTAAGTTCTATATTGGTGGGTTTTCAATGAAATTTTTGAAATATGTATTTTTACTCATTTTTATCCTATCTAATTTTCTTACCTTTAATCTCTCACATTAGTAAAACAACAACAAAACTTTCAGAAGAGCTGAAGCCTAACCAGGATCCATTTGCACCATTTTATCTTGTCCTTTAGTCTTGTTATTATTATAAAGAGGGTCAGCTCTGAGCACTTTGAGCTCCCATTGACAGTTAATACACAGGAAGGGAACACTTTGTGTCTCCTTTTAGCAGTTGCTATCTGCTATCTTTCATCACACCAACACAAAAGAGCTGGTAACCAAACATTTTCAGGAATTAAGCTCCCATTCATAGTTATGTTACTATTCTTACAGGGATTTATTATAATTCAACAAGTGAAATTTGAATCTTTTCAATGAACTGCATAATGTCAAACATAAAGAGATGAACAAGAATCAAGGCATTTACAAACTAGAGGGGGAAACTTAAGCCCTGAATTTAAGAATAGACGTGAATTTTCAGAGTCAGTGTTTCCCCAAGTATGGTACCTGGACCTGATCCATCTGAAGAAGTGGTTAAGAAATACAACTTCCTGGGTTACACACCTAACTACTGCGTCAGGATCTCTAAGGATGGTGTAAAGAAATAATTTTTAACTAGGCTCCCTGATTTTTCTGTGCCTACAGTTTGAAAACCACTAACGTGAAGAATGTTCTGAGTTTTTATAAAGTGAAGTGAGTCATACACATTTGTTCATCTGCAATTGTCCATTTTAACACTCTAACTGGAGAAATTCTCATTTGCATACATTAAAATCTGCTGGGGAACTTGATGTGAAATACAAACTTCTGGGTATGCCCCAGTAATTTTTTATTTAGTGGGTATGGGTTGGGGCATGGGAATCTACACTTTTAACACACATGCTAGTGATTCCAATGCAGTCGGCTTTGTGGATAACTCTTCTTTGAAAAGTGCTGGCCAAAACCACTGGCCTGTTGGTTGGCAGTTGTCTGTCATCTCTAGCACTCTGTTCAGGGTGTGGAAATAATTAAACAGTATTATTTGAGAAGTTATAACAGTATGGCGAGTTCCTGACAGGGCAAGTCCTATTATTAGGCAAGGCTATGTAGTAAAATGGAATCCTCATTTAGCACTGTGGTTTGAATTGATGCAGCCTATTCATTGATTTATTTCAACTTATCATAATCAACTACTATCTAGATCAGAAAACTCAGACTTTTAAAAATTGTCCTGTGTTCATTCAGATACAACCTCTTGTTTGAAGACACAAATCAATAGACAAAACATAGACTGGGACATTAGTTCCTAAAATTGAAATTATCTCCTAAAATAGTAATGCTGTAAATGTGTTATCTTGGTGTGTTCAACATTGCACAGGTTGTTTGAAAGTCTAGTATGGTATAAAAGCATCCTCTGCCTTTTAAAATCATAAAAACCAAAGACAAAAGAAAACCCATGCATGGCAGGTTACATCATACCCCCTAGGAGAAGGGTGGATGCTGAAGTCATCCTCCACTTCCTGCTCTCAGTAGCCAGAAGTCATCACAAGCCAAAGTCAGAGTCCACAGAACCCTAAATAAATTTCCAGTGCATAAAATCTATAATGCAGACTCAAAACTAGCCTTCTACAATTTCAATTATCAAAAAAGAGGGAAATTATATAAATTTTTGATAAGCTTATCCAAAAGTATTCAACATATGTTGTACAATTAACATCTGTCAAGAGGGATAACATCTGGTTTGGAAAGCAAACATTTATAGCATGCTTGTGATTGATTGAAATTGGAAGCAATGTTAAAGATCTTTCTGGAAGACACAGAATGACCTCTTTGTTGAGAATGTGCCTAGGACACTTTATCAACCTTATCAATCCCAGATGTCAAAGAAGCATTGAGGATTGACCTAATTTCCAAATTATTTTCAGAATTGTAATAACACCCACTGAAAGGCTGTCCCTACAGTGCAGGAAAATGGTAGACAGAGGTATGTTAACTTGCCAGACCAATATGTGAATTTAATTCCTTTCTCTAGTCATCTCCATTAAATTCCCAGGGTGGCCTCTGAACATGGTCTTGCCTGATACAAATAAGTCGTGATCTCTCTGACTACCTGAGATCAACTTTTTGTTACCCAATAAAAAAGCCTGGCCTGGTCTCTAATGGAGAGAAGCCTGCTACTCAGGGTCAGTGAGTAGATGAAAGCCCTGTTTTGTGGTTTAGGGGGAAAAGAGAGCTGTCTCTGCTACTATATTATGATTAAAACCACAGACTCATTTGCTCCGCTCTTAACCTTTCTAAACATTTAGTTTTACTTTTCTTTTCCTCACTGTTAACATACCATACCAACACCACAGTAAAATTCCATTTAATCAAAATAGGTTAGAACCAATTATATTTTCTGAGAAAATGGGAAATACCAATTGAATCTAAGAATTTCTGTATGGAAGGAAAAGTAGAGACTCTATCTTATTTGAATAATTGTAATAAAAGTTAAAACTGCCGGTCCTCTTTTCTTTTTCCTTTATAAATAAATTGGAATATTAAAAAAATCAATTATCCCATAAAAAGTACATGAGCTCAAGTAATTCTCTTACTAGACAATAACTGCCGGCTGTATTAAAATGAGATTACATAAAAATTATATTTGTCTCGTTATAAATCTGCTTGATTTGTTAATTTCTAATTATGTTTGTGCTGCTAAGACATCTTGTTAATCTGGGCTGGTTAACCAAGTTGTTGGTCATTTTGCTGGTAATTTGTGAAGGCTGCATAAAGGCTGGTAATTTTGCATTGAAAACAATTATTTCCCAGCCAAAAATGGAAACTATCACCATGTGAAAACATAAGGCTGCCTTAAAGGGGAACAGAGTATGAAGGCAGGATGTGGATGACTTACTATCACTTTTTCTCCTCAAAGGAAAAGTTCAAAATAAACACCTTACTTGTTGTTGGAACTGACTTTTTCAAATATTTCCCAAGTTAAAATGAGCAGGAATTACACTAAACTGACTGAATTGCATGAAATAAAGCAGATGGCTCTTGAGTAAATGCCCTCTTTAAGTAATATTATTACAACTAAAACCAGTTTTTAAGTATAATGAATTGGATTAGTACAAACAAGAACAATGTAATGATGATGATGATCTTTGTATATTGACCTATTAATATATTTATGTTTCAGCTGTTTGAGAAAGTCAAAGAAGTTTGTCCAAATGTGCATGAGAAGATCAGAGCTATTTATGCAGATCTCAATCAGAATGACTTTGCCATGAGCGAGGAGGACATGCAGGAGCTTCTTTCCTGCACAAACATTGTCTTCCACTGTGCCGCCACTGTACGCTTTGATGACCCACTGAGGTACGTTCCCATTTCCCTCTTGTGACTTGTATACGTTTGTGTGCCTGGGCACATATACGTGAAACTTTCTTTATGGTTTCTGTAAAAAAAAATAAAGTCCTCAATGAAAAAAAAACACAAAGAAACAAAACTTCTCCAAAATCCCACCATCCAGAAACAATTTTTAATATTGTAGAGAACATCTATTCCAATTTTCTTTATGCATCTATGATTATATAGATATATGCTCAATTTTACAAACAAAAAAGTCATCCTATTGAGAATGATGTTTTGTAACCTGCTCAGTTATATTTTTGGATATCTTTCATTGTCAATAAATATTATAGTTTATAATGACTACATGATATTCCATTGTACATGTATATAATATATTCAACTAGTTCTGTGTTGGTGGACATTTGGATTGTTTTAATTTTTTCACTATTATAAATTCTACAGTGAACAGGCCTGTGTGTAAATTTTTTTGTTCCTTTGTATGTTGTTCTTGGGGTAAATTCCAAGAAGTAAGAACTGTCAGATGCATATCAGATGTGTCTCAGGTATGAACGGTTTACATTTTTACATGTACTGGTAAATTGCTCTCCAAAAAGGTGTAAATTTATACTGTCCCTGTGCACATAAATGCTCATTTTTTTTTTACACTCACAACAATACGTCTTAGAAGTCTTTAATTCTTTTTTAATTTGCCAATATGATAGTAGAAATGGTATTGCATGTTCTGATTTTTATTTCTTTGATGATTACAAAGGTTACTGCTATTTAAATGCTTATTGGCATCTTATTCTTTTGTGAAATGTGTTTTATCATTCTTTGCCCATTTTTCTATTGAAACATTTTTTCTTATTAATTTTAAGACTTCCTAGAAGATTCGCCATATTTATTCTTTGTTTTTTATAAGGTTCAAAATATTTTAACAATTTATGTCTTTCAACTCTTTTTATGTAGTAATTTGTAATTTCTTCAGGTATTTTTATGGTTTAATTTTTACATTTAGATCTTTGATCCATTTAAAATTTATTTAGCTATAAAGAGGAATATCAGGAAAATTCTATTAAAAAAGAGTGATGTAGGTGTGAAAGTAGAGTAGCTTTATTACTCTTTCTAACAGATGATTAGTTCTTAAAAATATTTATTAAATGATTTACTCTATTTGAAATTATTACACTAAATTCCAATTTTTAAACTTTTTATTTTCTTCCTTTAATCAGACTTTCTCTGCCAATACCACACCATTTTAATTACTGTAATTTTTATTCTATTAGGGCAAGTATACCCACAGCACTCTTATTTTTATAAAATTTTCCTATTATCACCTACTTATACTTCTTAATTAAATTTAGAATAATTTTGTCAAGTTTTTAAAAATTTTGGGAGTTTTATTAGAATTAACTTGTATATGTAGGTAGATTTAGAAAAAGTTAACACATTTAAAATATTGATTCCTCCTATCCAAGAACAACATATGTGTTTCCATTTATTTGATTTTTCTATTCTGACACATAATGAAGTTTTATCACTTTCTTTACATATTCATTTATGATTAATTTGACATTTTTAAAGGTTCAAGTTCAAATGTGTGCCTTTCTTCCATCGTATTCTCTAATTTTTGTTTATATATAGGAAAGTGATTTTTTTAATGTAATTTTTGTAAGTGTATACCTCACTGAATTATCTTATTATCCATCCTAGCTTTTTTTCTAGAGCTGCATCTGTTTGTTTTACAGGTATACAATTATATAATCTGATAGTGATTTTGTAACTGTCTTTTTAATATTTTTGTCTGTTCATTAATTTCATTTTCCTCTCTAATGACAAGGCTAGTACTTCAGAGCGCTGTTAAGTAGCGGTCGTGATGGTAGGCATTCTTCCTAGCCCTGACTTTACAAGCAGTGCTCCTAGCTTTTCACTATTAAGCATGACATTGGCTAGCCAATTGAAATATATATTGTTTCATCATTTCATTCATATTTTAGCAAATTTCTTTAAATTAGAAACGGATATTAAATTTTATTTAAAATTTTTTCAAAATATGCATAAATGGTCATATAGTTTTTCTCTTTTTGAGTTAAACTAGATTAGTAGGTTTCCTTAATTGGATAAAATGTGTATTCCTGGAATGAACTAATAGTTCATTGTCATCACACACTGTGTTTCTATAGCTTTGTATTCTAGTAGCTACAATTTAGAATTTTGACATCAATTTTCATGTCTGACCTGGACCTTTACAATAATAGCAACTTATATCACAAATCCACTGTTGCTCCCCTCCAATTTATTTGCATTTTCCAACTTCTTGAGTAAGATGCTTAATTTTGTATTGTTGTTCTTTTAATGGCTGCTTATAGAAACCCCTTTATAAATGAATTCAAAGGATTGTGATTTTTTTCCTTCCAGTCGATTAGAACTAAGTGATCTCCAAATACGATACATACAGCGCTTCAGTCAATAGGATTTATGTACAGAGTACATCATTAATATATAACACATTCCAAGTATCACATAACTGTATAGCCACAACCCGTCGTTTTCTTCCTGCTCCTTTGATACAGCCACCAAAATCTGATAAGACATGCCAGTGGGTGCGGTTACAGCGAGGCTGGGTGCCAACTTTCCTCATTGTATTTCCTTCGGCTTAATCTTCTCTAGACACGCCGTGCAGCTTAACGTCACTGCCACCCAGCAGCTCCTGCTTATGGCTAGTCAGATGCCAAAGCTCGAAGCCTTCGTACATATCTCTACTGCCTTTTCTAATTGTAACCTGAAGCACATCGACGAAGTCATCTATCCGTGCCCTGTGGAACCCAAAAAAATCATTGACTCCATGGAGTAAGTCGGGTCAAATGAAGGGATGGGGGGAAGGGGGTGGCTTGGCGTTCTCTTTGATTTTTGTAGTCATCCAGTGACGAGGTAACAAAGTGGGATGCCCTTGAAACAAAATGCTTTGCAAAGGTGCTGGCTTCAGCTCCCCTGGCCCTGCTAGTGCCTTCCTCACGCAGTGGGGAAGATACCACTGAAGGGGAAGGTGGGTAGAAAATTCTTAAAGAAAATTTTGCTAGGCAAGGGCAACATATGTAACCTGAACATCTGTACCCCCATAATATGCTGAAATAAAAAAAAAAAGTAAGTTTTGCTAAATAGCTCGGGATTGCATGGGGTACTTGGGAATACTATACATAGAAAGTGGTTTCTCACTTCTTAATGAATTCAGCATTATCACCAAATAAAGGAAGTATGATATATAGTATAAATGTTCAGAAGAAAAATCTTAGATTCACACTGATAAGGGATTTTTTTTTAAACTTTCTTTTTTTTTATTTCAGGGTATTATGAGGGTACAAACATTATGGTTACATTTTATGTCTTTGCCTCACCCAAGCAAGGGTTAGAGGCATGCCCTTCCCCTCTACAATGCTCCCCGTGTCCTTTAGTTGCAGGTTTACTCCCCCATCCCCCTAATCCCTGGAGAGTATTACTGCCATGTGAGCACCCTAGTGTTCATCAGTTAGTACCAATTTGATAGTGAGTACAAGAGGAGCCCATTCTTCCGATCTTGTGGTGCCTCACTTTGGATAATGGGCTTAAGTTTAATCCAGGAAAATATAAGAGGTGCTAGATCACTGTTGTTTCTTATGATTGAGTAATATTCCATTGTATACATATACAAAATTTTAATAACCCACTCATGAATTGATGGGCATTTGGGTTATTTCCACATCCTTGCAATAGTGAATTGTGCTACCATAAACATTCGGGTGCCGATGTCTTTATTTTAGAATGTCTTTTGCTCTTTGGGGTAGATGCCTAATAGTGCTATTGCTGGATCGAATGGTATTTCTATTTTTAGCTCTTTGAGGTATCTCCAAATTCTTTTCCACAGAGGTTGCACTAATTTGCAATCCCACCAGCTGTGTAAGAGTGTTCCTGTCTGTCCACATCCTTGTCAGCATTTGTTGTTTGGGGATTTTTTTATAGAGGCCAATCTCACTGGAGTTAGGTGATATCTCATTGTGGCTTTGATTTGCATTTCTCTAATGATTAGAGATGTTGAGCATTTTTTTCATATGTTTGCTGGCCATGATATGGGTTTGATGTACAGCTCCACAACTCATTAGCTGTGTGACCTTGAGCAAGTTCCTTGGCCTTTCTGAGCCCCACTTCCTTCATTTGTAATAAGGGCCCATCTTATAGTTGCGACAGTGAATTAAGTTACCTAAAACACTTATGGTAGTGCTGGGAAATGTTTAATAGCAGATAATCAAATGATTAGTAAAGAAGAACTCATCAAGAATAAGAATTCCTCCAAGATCTGGCGGAAGGTGACAGTCTCTTGACCTATTTGGCTGAGATAAACTTTCCTTACTGTCTTATTGTGGAGGAGAAATAATGTCTAGTATTTTTGTCTTGTCAACTGACAGAAACCACTTTCTTCTTGGGACATGGCTCTGGTCTCAGAATAAGCACGTTTCTGTTTTCCACTTCTTCATTCTTCTGCTCCATTTTGCTAAGATTACCTTGATTTTTGTTTCTTTAGACTCTACATGAAAAGCATTACAGCAGAAAAATGGACTATTTCACAGTGAATTTGTGACTTTATCATTTCACATAATATTGTATTTATATTTAATATATACTCTTTAAAAAGTTTTAGCTAAATTAAGAGCTCATTCCCTTAAGGGCAAACATTTTTATCTCCTCCAGCTCTGAGAATAGATATTTTTGTCTGTCATTTAAAAACATCCAGGACAAAGAAGAATCAAAGTCATCTAAAGGACTTCTAGAGGGTGCTCAAAGTTGGTAATAAATGATGCTTAACTGGTGCAAAGAAACATTTTGGAGTCCTAAGTTTGTCAGGATAGTTGGAGAAAAGGCAGGTATACTCTGATGCCCAAAGTCTATTCAGGAAGTTATGTATAAAACCTCAGAGCATTTTCAGGATGAAATTGATTTGTTTGTTGATTAGTTGCCCTCTTCTGGTGTTGCCTCTTGGTAGATGCGATGTTTAAATATTTGATATGCCCAGGGAAGGGGCAGGCCCCTTTTGATTCCAGACTGAGTTTCCTGTGACTTACTCCACTGCTGATTCCTCTGACACCTGACAGATCACAGCACAATTTGAGGCAGCAAAGGAATCTCTGGGAGTTCACCAGAGAAAAGAGGTAGGCTGTTAACACTGAGTTCACCCACGGTGAAGGGCTTCTGTAGGTCCTCCTTCCCACTTCTTCCCTCCCAAAGTGTGTCCAGACACTAAATACCTCCAGGTTTCAAAGAAGAATAAACTCACCTCCCAGAGGAAGAGTTGATTTGTCTTTAGGTGTTCAGCACTTCCCATCCCCCCTCAGTGTGTGTCAACCAGAAAAGGCGGGTAATTGCTGCATGATTTATGATCAAACTGCAAATGACACTTATACAAAAGTTTTTATGTCCATCTGTCATTTATTGCTCTCCAAGGATAACAGTTATTTAAGCAAATATGCAGCCAACAGCCTAGGAATGAAATTGATTTTATCTCAACAGAATACCTTTTGAATGCAGTTAAGGAATTAAGGGATTTTTTTTTTTTTCCAAACAGGAAAAAGTCACAGCGAAGTAATTCCTTTTCTCCCTCATTCTCTGGCTTTGCTTATGATGGCTCTGTTCCTGAGCCTGTTTCCACCTCTGCTTTACCTGGGTAATTCTTATTCAGAAATCAAAGCTCTCCCATGAAGCCCTCTGGCCTAGGCAGCCTTCCCTAATGCTCCCATGGTACCCAATGCTCACTTTTTTGTTGTTCTTGTTCAATAAATCTTTATTTTTTATATTTTTTCAGACATTTACAGCACTGTACACTAAAATTGAAAAATGTTCAATGCAAAACCCACATTTATCTGTTTATGTATTTAATTAAAATGCATATTATACTGGGCAAAAATATTTTTTTATGATCTATTTTTTTAATTTCAAAATATTAACACATTAACTGCCATGTAAGTTGTATTTAACTCATGCTAGGTTTGAGTGCGGGGTCTTGTGAAGCCTATGAAGACTCAATTCTCCGAAACAAATTCAATAAATATATCATGAGTCACATACAACTCAAGTGGCGTGCAGTGTAAAAATTGATTCTAGTACCATGTGAGTTGCACATAACTCACGTACAGAAAACAATGAAAAATAACAAATTTTTCATTAAATTAGAAAGGATCATTTTGTTTTCAAAGTTATTCTATTTTCATAATAAAACACGATGGCCTCAGGGAAAAAAATTTTTGTTCTAGTGTGGTAGTCAATGTGTTAAGGAGGTACAGATGTTTTTGTTGCATGGATACCTTATATAATGCTTACATCAAGCCCTTGCTCTTAACACATTCTAATATCTGGTTGCTTATCTATTACATTCTCCAATAGGCAATGGGCTTCTCAAAGGAAGAGAATATTTCTTCCTCCTTCTTGCATCCCCAGTGCCAACACGTAGTAGTGACTCAAATATTTGCTGAATGAATAAAAAGTTTTTGATGACACTAGATGATCATTGTTCATGCTGTTCTGGCTGGGTTCTTGTTTGTTTTGACAGAAGTAAGAATAGATGACAGAATTCCAAACAGGCTGATATTTTGGGATGCAGAAGTTTTATGTGTAAAATATCTGTATCTCCACATCCTACCCCTCTTTCTGATTGCCCATTTTTTTCCTTCTTAAATGAAACCTGTATGTTAAGTTTTGAATAATCTGTATGTTAAGTTTTGAATAACACTTCGAATAAAGCCTAGCAACCCCTCACCAACTATCCCATTATTTATGACTGTTTCAATAACTCCTGTATCAGATGGAATTTTCTGAAGTTTTAGGATAACAAATAGCATTAAAATTATTCTGATAAATATTAATTCATCTAAATACAGGTTTAGTTGCTTTAAGAAAATATTTTTTCTCTGATTTCTTCTCTAGTAATTGGCCTGTGGTTAAAATAAAATTATTTTCCAGGGTCTTCAGGTTCCTATTTCGTCTAGAAGTGTTTTTTTTTTTTTTTTAATAGTCAATTCATGGGGCCTAGCAGCTGCCATTCCTGTTAATATTCCAGTCATTCTCATTTTTTAAAAAGGAACCAGAAGTTACACAAAATGATCTTGAAGCTGTGCTCTGGGCTTTGTGATCTCAAGAAAATCACCCATGAAAATGTAAAATGAGCCTTCCTTTTTTCCAGAAAATCAGTTGAATGGGAATTCCAGTTCTGGGAAATAAAGGAGGATTTGCACTTTTGGACAGGGAGTTTCCCCATTGCTTGGGTTACAGCATTGCTACTCAGTGTTGTTAATAAAGGAACCGGGACTGTGAACTTAGATCCCGTCCCAACCATGCCAGCCCCATCCTGTGCAGACCTCAGGTCTGCCCTCGTTTGACCCACCCCATTTTCTGTCCATCCCACAGCCTAAGATTGTCAGGCCTCATCTCCCTTCCTTCAGCCCCTAACTGAAAACTTCCAGAATTACCTTAGTATTGAACTATTCCAAAAAGATGAAATTTGATTTTGTTAGTACAAAAACTTTAGCATGTTAGCATAAACGCATTTTAGTAATAACTGAAATTAGGAGCTAATGCCGGTAATAAGTATGAGAAGCATGGTCATTAGTCAGTGTTAAACAACTGCCTTCTTTGGCTCTTGTCCCTGCAGTTGTCTTCTGCCCCCATCCAACTGCCCCCATCCATACCGATCTGGTGATATTTACCTTTAGTGTATGTGTGTAAATGTATCAGGGATTGCCAGTGAAATTCCAGTTTTCCAGAATAACAGTTTAAGTAGGATGCTTATTTTTAAAAATATACATAATGGACCAGGAATGATAGGGCTTTGGTGGTTGCTTATCTCATTTTTCAAGCCACAGTAACTCCTTTTAGGGAAACCAGTGGAAAAGAAAAGAGCTTTTGCACTTGTATAAAAATCTGAAATAACTAGAGTTAGGAGCTAGAAAAATGGATCCATAAATATTTATTGTTTTATTAAACTTATGTAAATAAATCTGGTAAATACGCATTAAGAAGGGAAGTGCAGAAATGAATTATTACTGAGCAATTACCGTGAGCAAGACACTGTCACAAACATTTAATTCCTTAGCATAATCTTGTAGGGTTGATATTATCATCACTGCTGTGCTAGGAAAGGAGCAAAAAGCTCAGAAAGGCTAAGTAACTCTTTGAAAGCCTCTCAGCTGGTAAGGCACAGACACCATTTTTATCAGTGGCCACTGGATTCGGAAGCCCATGGTCTTTCCAGTTTACCCACATACTTGGCAGTGCTAGAGATTAAAAGGTGCCTTCTTAAAGTGTAGACTGTGCTCTCCAGGAGCTCACATCCAACACGAATAGAACAGGGGGAAATTATACATGTGAAGTGGTGGGGAGATGGGACCTATTAAGTCTAGTGCTGTGGAGGGGGTGGTGGGAGGACTCTTGGAGGACAGGCGTATGAGATAGACTTGGAAGAGTGGGCACTTTGGACAGGTGAGACAGAGCACCTACCAGGCAGAGCAACTGAAGCAGGGAAGCGTGGGCATCTTGGCAAACAGCCGGGACTCCATTTGGGCAGCACACGTGTTATGTACAGGGAAGCAGTTAGAGAACAGTAGACTGGCCCATACTGTGGGGGTTTTGAATCCCATGCAGAGGGTTGTGTGTGGGGGAGGGAGGAGTGCTCATTTGTTTTAAGCACAGAAAGACTTTGATGAAAGTGGGCTTTAGGAATATTATTATGGTCACAGGGGGTGGGGGGAGGCAGCGGATTAGCTTGGGAAGTAGCCAGGGCCAGAGCAACCCATCACCAGAGATGGAGTGATGTGGAGGACTGGAACGGGGGCCTGACACCAACTACAAAAAACACCTACGTGTTATGGGGAAGAAAAACCAATAGGACATGACTACTGCTTTGCATGTGGGGTTGCGCGTATCTAATCAGCTATCAGATTTGAATATGCATAATTGTCATGCCTTACATTTCTAACACCAAGGATTTAATTCTTTTAAAGTTCAATTCTATTGAAATTTTTATTCCAATTCTATTGAAAATTTTACGCCATGTATTTTTTTGACAGCTAACCACAACATACTCAAATCTTAAGGACTGAAGTTTGTGAAGTGGACTTCTTTTAAATTAGTGATTTCTAATTTGCCTGACCATAGCAGTCACCAAGGCTTGCCAAAAATACCAGCAATCAGACTCTCACCCCTGTGGGTTGATTTAGTGGTTCTAAAATGGCACCCAGGAATCTGGATTTCTAACAGGGATCTTGAGTAATGCTTATTTATGAGCAGGCAAGGGTGGAGACTAGTGCCTTAAAGAACTTTCTCATTGAGCAGCTTCCACTGGAGATGGGGAGCATTCGTATTCCAATAATCCACGCTCCCTCCTTCTGCTCCCCTCACCTTCTGGTGTCTGTCAGTTCCCAGATCCACCGCTGGCCCATAAATGAGATGAGGTGGTAGTAGCATAAAGATGGAGAGGAACATGCATTATCCCGTACTTTCTCCCAGCCCCCAGGTGGCCATATAATGGAAACAGTCTCTATTTCTTTACATAGTTGAGTTACTTTTAATTCTAAGAACATTTCAAACTTTCCTGATTCAATTTAAATCAAAAGGCACTTAAATATCCAGACTCAGCACTAGTAGAAGCAATGTAAGAAAAATGAAAACATTATAGACAGTGCTCATGTTCCTCCTCAGTAACAAATGATTTATTAAAATTGGGAGTTGTAATTCTGAATAAGTCTTAACATCAAGCATATCTTAATGCTCAACAATGTGTCATGTCAGCAAAGTGGTAACAGCTAAGATTTTCTATAATCAAAAATCAAAATAGTATGGTTATGTCTGTCTTATAAAATAGGAATAAATGTATCAAACATATTGATTATAAAAATCACACTGATGTATTCAGGCAGTTTAATTTCTAAAACACTATATTATATCAATAATTTAACCAAATAGATCTACCAGCTAAAAGAAATATTACATATGTAATTGATACTAATTGTGTTGGTCTCTTAGAGAAGTGTAGATAGACTTTGGGGTTATCAAAATGGTTCTGATGTATTTTTAAGAAAGGCTAGGCTGATGCTGTCTGTGGTAACTCAGTTATTCATGATACATGTCACCACGTAAGTAGGAGTATTCAATAATCATGCTATTGAAGCTGCTTCAGAGTACTATAATCACTCCACTTGACAGACTTCAGAATTCACTGGAAATCTCTGGAAAAATTATCAAGTTATTAGCATAGACTCTAAACAGATCTTGAGATGCTTTTCATAGATTTGATAAAACAGATTGTAAGTCTGCCAAATGCAGTTGCTTTGATTTGATTTGCATTGAATGAAATTTTAAAAACTAAAAGCTAAAGTTTTCAGGATTTTGTGCACTAGGTTTTTATTGGACAACATTGAATGAATGGGACTGCTACTGAAGCACCTTGGATAAGGGAGCCTATGATTCCATGAACACAGCACTCACCACACTACTGGGCACATGATTGGCACTCAAAATGTGTTCAATTAATGTATTTATGAAAGTGTTGCAAAGGATGTAATTAAAGATAATTAGAAGGTATATGTAATAATAGTAGTACTAAAGTAATACTAATAAAATAGTGCTAAGAGTACTACTTTAATAGTAGTAGTAATAAAGTAGTAGATTGTGTCTATTGAACTAATCTCTTTCTGTCTATCTGGGTGAGAGGACATAGGATTTGACTGATAAGATTTGGCTTAGCAGTGGAGATAAAAGAGCTCATCCATCATGCATGACGTGAATAGGTACACACTCAACCATGGTATCCTTTGATTGTTCTGAATTCTGGAACTCAATCCAGAAGGTAGAAGTTGTGTTTGATTGTCTGTGTCTCACCTTTTCTTTCTGGTTTATTGTCTAAAGTATGTTGCTAGAATTCTTTTTACTCTGACTACCTTCAGGTGGTTAGACGACTCTATTATTGATGAGATCACACCCAAGCTGATCGGAGATCAGCCCAATACTTACACCTACACCAAGGCCTTGGGAGAGATGGTGGTGCAGCAAGAGAGCGGGAACCTGAACATTGCCATCATAAGGCCGTCCATTGTGGGAGCAACCTGGCAGGAGCCTTTTCCAGTAAGCCTACTCACCTGGATTCCTTGCTTTGCTTTCAAATCCGGGTTCTTCTAGCCCGATTACTTTCTGGGTAGTGTCTGGTTTTTTTTGTTTTGTTTTTTTGTTTTCCTTTCTTCTCAGGATTTATAGCTGAGTTCAGCAAATCAAACATGAACTCATTATATTAGGGCAAAATTCTATGTTGGGTTCAGGATTTACCCACATGAAGCTCTTCTGGGAGTTACTTCTACTGTCCTGGAGTTGGGTGGAGATCTTAAATTAATTCTAGTTAACTCCAGTCTCAAAATTTCCATGTGTGATAGTTTCATTTCTTGGCTTTCCCACTGTGGTTTAGATATACCAGAACATTCTTGATGGCCAAATTGGTAGTATTCCAACTGCCAGGGTGAATAGAAGTCACAAAGCTTGCTGAGGGTTCTCAGTTTAGGAATACTAATTTTTTACCTCTGTGTACTCTCATATCCTTTAGAAAGTGCTTTGAATTATACCATCATCTTCAGAGCAACTCTGTGAAGCTTTGGGGCCAGATAAATTTGAGTTCCACTGCTTACTGGCAATGCAATCTTTTAAGTTTTCTCTTCTGTAAAACTAGACTGACACTATTTCCTTTGGAGAGTGGATTAAATAAAACAGTGTATGAGGAGTGCTTAATCCCTAGTAAAAGGCTGGTCCCTAGTAAAAGGCTTAATAAGTATTAGTCCCTTTATCCTCTCCTCTCTTCTCCCCCCTTCTCCCAGTATACACACACATTTTGACTTTTACACATAAGATAAAGAAACAGACATAGTAAGGACATCTGACTTGCTTAAGGCTTAGGAAACAAACTCAAGACAATTCCCTCTTACTGCTCCTAACCATAATCTTTCCTATAAAATCTTCAAGCAAGTTAACACACACACATACAAACATGTATCTGGTATGGGCTCTACAGGTGTTAACAATTTCAAGAAATGGGTAATTTCTACAAATCATGTTTGAAATGTTCCCTTAAGGAGCTTACAATCAAGATTGAGGTGGAGAAGAATTATGGTTTTTTAATTGCTTAGCAGATCCTGATAGTAAGACAAGGTCCAAATTAGCCCATAAGATGTCAGAAAACAATAGGAAACCATCCATGACTCCTGCTGTGAAAAACAATGCTGCCAAATTTTAATTCCTGCACAGTCAAATCAAGTGCAGAAAATAGCCAGTGCTTTGGCATTGATCTTTGTTTGGGATCTTACAAATACTGGATTATATAGTTCTATTGGTTGGGGTCTCAGGGCTCTGTTTAAAATTTATTAAGATTAAACTGCAGATGTTTCAAAGATATAACAAGTTTATGAAATGCGTAACCAGAAGAAATCTTCTCTTTTTTAGGGTTGGGTTGATAATCTAAATGGACCTAGTGGGCTCATTATTGCGGTATGTATAATGATGAGGAAATAACTCCTTGAAATTAGTAACAAAATTCTTAGTGTTGCATAGTTTCATTGATCCAAAAACATAAATGGTACTTTACTAACAAAAATTGTACCAACTTATCTCAATTTTGCTGATTTCCTTTAGAGATAGAAGCAGGCTGAAATTACTGCTATTCTTTGAGAATTTTATTACCAGGAAAACAGGTAATGTGATATCATCAAGACGTTTTATTTTGAAAATCCTTGAACATCAATGATTTTCCTTTAGTTACCACAAGGTGGAGGTGTTTCTTCCTTTTTGCTATTAATATTTATTAACAGCATGAATTAGTGCAGCAAATTCACTAAAAACACAGTAAAAATCACATCCTTGTAGATTATTAAATTCTTGATTATAAAACATATATAATAGTTTATGTGTATAAAAAGGAGATATACATCAATAACTAATTCTTCATAGATATAAGAAAGAATTACCAATTGGAGCAAATTTTTCAAGCGTAAAAATTGGTGAATACAAGAAATACTTCTTCAACAATAATCTTCTCACAAGCAAGGAGAGATGTGGCTTGTCTGGGTCAGCAGCCCTTGCGCACATCTGCCTGCAGTTCTGGTCAACCCAGCTGAGCTGTGGTGTGTTCAGCTTACACTGAAGCATTTTAGGACCAGAACAACTTTATTCTTTAGGACAATGACTATGAATTCAGTTATCTAAATGGGTTTAAATCTTATTAGAGACTCAGACAGTGCTTCAGACTCTGTCTCTGTTCTTCCCAGAACTGGGTTCAACATGAATTAAAATATGAACATGAGACAGTGAATTATGACTTATCAAATTCAGTGACAACTTCCTTCTGATTTCTGATTTTTCTAGCAGCCCCTCCTCTCTCTCTTCCCTACCTACCTTCTCCTCTTTCTCCTTTGAAGTTTATTTGGGTTGAACGTTTGGTGACTTAGAACATCATTATTTTAATATGATCCTAGAAATATAAGAAAGTGCTAATCATTGCAAGTCAATGTCAACATGCAAAGTATAAAGAATCAACTTACTTCATAAAGTCAACAAATTTTTAGCATGAATAATTCCCAATTCTTACACCTATGTAACATCAGTGATCTGTGAGGTGAACTGGGATACTGAGGAATAAAGTAAAGAATGATGGCCTTTTCCCAAGCACACCCCCCCTCCAAAAAGTTTTTGTTTTGTTAAATGGTAGAATTTCATCAATTAATTTTTTCCAAATAAATGTTTTTAAGCTTTCAGTGCCTACTATTGCTTGTGGGTAAACACTAGCAGAAAACAAAATCATTGAAGAAATGGTAAACAAATATTAATGCGGAAATTTGGGAAACCTTAATTATAAAATGTCTTATGAATTAATTTTTAAGATGTGAAAACTTATTTGTTAATTAACTATGTATATTAACCTCTCACAAATTTGAGGAATTTTATTTCGTAAAGGAACCTGAGAACTATTAGTGGTTGATGGAAATATTAGCTCTTGAGAGACACTTGGCTGGGAAGCTTGGCTGGGCTGAAAGTAATCAGACTTGGCACAATAACCTAGTGAGCAGTGAATCAATGTTAGCTATTTTCACTAACAACACTAGTATTGTCTGTTTGATATATACTTGAGCCCCACCTGCTACTTAAGACTTAGTTTAATATTTTATGTTATTTTTCCTGTACAGGCTGGGAAGGGGTTTCTTCGGGCCATAAGAGCTACTCCAATGGCTGTTGCAGATTTAATTCCAGTTGATACGGTCGTCAATCTCACCCTAGCAGTAGGATGGTACACTGCAGTTCACAGGTGTGAATGCTGACGTGGGCCTTCAAAGACTTGATGAGGGTGAGGGTGAATATGTTAGGCACATTTTCAAAATAATAGGCACTTCATTATACCAGACCTCAAATGTGAGAAGGTATTTGTTTTACTATTTTATATAGTTCCTAATATGCCATCATATAGGCATTGAGTTGTTTTATAAATACTGCTTAGTACTTGGTTGATCATGAAGTAAGTACTTGGTTGATCATGAAGTAAGAAACCCTTTAAATCAATTAACCGTAAGATTCTTGATAACCCAAAGGCTTTTCTTTCTATTCAGTAATCTAAAATACAGCTTCCTTTTTTAAGTAAAAGACACAGAATTTGATGAAATGAGTACATATTTTATATTTTCTTGAACTGCTCAGTTCCTGGTAAATGCCGAAAGTTCAGATCACCATGCGCGGGAAAATTCCTAGTGCGTGCGCACACATGTGCACACACACACGCACGCACACACACACAAGGTGGTTTGCACATTCGGTTCAAATATACATGGTTGTACATTTGTTAGTAAATGGTAAACAGAATTAAGTTTTTTTATGTGAACTCAGACATATATGTGCCATGATATGTCACACCTCTTTGACATCTCTTTCACACCCCCCCCCATACTTTTCCTACTCTTCTTCCATTTTACTTATTAACCCAAAGAAGATACAAAAGATAGAAGGAAGTGTTGCAAAGGTTACCTTAGTCATGAGAATTATCAAATGTCATTTTCCCTTTTCCATTTTGTTGTATTTGCCTAATCTTTATTTCATTTTCCAGACCTAAGTCAACGTTAGTCTACCACTGTACATCGGGTAACCTCAATCCCTGTAACTGGCTCAAAATGGGTAAGCACCTGTAGCAATGTAACCACGTAACTACTAGTGTCTGCCACAGGGGAAAAAAATAGAAACAGTGTGTTGTGAAGCTTCCAGCGTAGCAGGAAAGGAAAACAAAAAGTAAGTAAAGAGACAAAATAATTGGAAATTGTAAGCGTGTAATCGTTAACTAGAATGTACTGTGGTGTACCAAATAAAGGAGTCAGAGGGAACATATGCATGATTGTAATAAGGAATCCATTGGCTATAAAGATTTTTAAAAACAATGATAAAACCAAGCAAAAGTTGGCAGTTATAAACAGTCTTGGTGATAAAATACTCCTCCCCATTGGGGCAATGGCCAGCACACACACATCCCTTCTTTGCTTGATATATCACTGAGAAAGTGACATGATCAATGACCAAGGAGATTTAGAAAAGTCAAATAATATTACACCTTTGTTATTGAATCGGTAACTCAACTCATTAATGTATGCAGCTTACCTCTCTTGAGTGCACAATAACCACTCCACTAGTGATTTGTAAAAGTGAGTAAGTCACTATGGGAGAAGAAAAATCCAGATTCCTTGGACCCTGGGACCAAGGTCTTGGACGGTGCTGAGAAAGCTGTATGTTCAATAAGCAGCCAGATGATTCTCGGTGCTGGTGAAACCCACTCTGAGAAACCCTGAACTATGCAAAGTATTGATTTGACTACATGTAAGGGACTCAATCTATTCAATGTATAAAACCTATGAAAATTAATTTGAGTACAACTTAAACATCTAATGATGGCAGAGGGTAAAAGTAGACAGTTTAACTATCCTGTAGGATTCCTTAGTATCCACTAACATACCTCTCCTTTCCCTGTTACGTGGGTAACACTACCTCTACATACGCCAGTGGTAAGCCCTAGTACCAAGCTGACAGTTCTATTGCAGGGCAGCTAGACACTGTGGCTTGTTTTATGATAGACTTTGACTTGAAGAATGCCTTTCCAAGAATGACAAACACCCGGCATGCACGTTTTCTCCACTCTCCTCACACGCATAGCAGATGTTGTCAGCTGATCACAGCATTCTTTCCCCCTGTGCCAAGACTCTGTACTAGAAGCCTTTCTAACACAGCATTTCTGGAAGCTCTTACCAACTAATTTGATTTTGCATTCAAATTGAAATTCACTTGTGTTTCCTGTCAGGACTATTAGGAGGGATCAAAATGTTTCATATTAGGAGCACTAGCCCTGTGATAGTAGGTTTAATATCCATAGCCTCAGGTGATACTACAGAAAGGGATTGACAGCTGGATGGGTGAACATGGGCTCTCTCTCCATTTAGTTGTTTCCTTAGTGTCCTTTAAGACAAATTTTAATTTTCTGCATGTAGGTCTTAAACATCTTTTATCAGATTTATACCTAGGGCCTAGATAATTTATACTTTTTTTGCTAATTTGAATGTCTTTTGTAAAAATATGTTTTCTAATCATTTGTGGGTGGTATATAGAAATGCAGTTGACTTTTGTACGTTGACCTTATATCTAGCCATCTTGCTAAACTATCATTGCTAGTGAATGTATAGCATTTCCTTTCAGTTTTCTATGTAGACACATAATCTGCAAGAATTCCGTATCATTTCTGTCTTTCTAAACCTTAGGTCTTTATTTTTCTTGTTGAACTTCTAACACAATGATGAATAGAAACGGCAATAGTGTATATCATTGTCTTCTTCCTAACAGGAGGTTTCAAATATTAAACTACACTGCCATTCCTAGGATAAACCCGGCTTCAATTTGCTAGTAATTTGTTTAAGAATTTTTACACCTATTCTTCAGTAGAATAAGGTTCTACCTTTTTGTTTCCATACAGTCCTTGTCTAATTTTGGCTTTGGTGTATCAACTTCACAGAATGAGTTGAAGTATATTTCCTTTGTTTTTTCTATTTTCTACAAGTGTTTGTGTAAGATTGGAATAATCTATTCCTTGAAAATTTGGTGAAACTGCCTGTAAATTATCTGGATTCGTGGTTTGTTGTGGGAAGATTTTTACTGCTTCAACTTCTTCAATAGTTACAGGATTTTTGCAGACTTTCAGTTTTTCCTTGAATCAGTAAATTATATTTGTCTCTTTTTCTAAGAATTTAAGTTTTTAAATGTATTTACATAACATTTTTGATATTATCTTTTTCTTTTGCCATAAGCTATATCCATAGTCATGTTTCTCTTTTTAATTCATAATAATTGTGAGTGTATCTTCTTTTTTTTCTCAATTAGTCTTCCAAAGGGGTTTATTACTTTTTCTAAAGAAACAACTTCTGGCTTTATTGATTGTTTGCTGCTTTGTTTTCTATTGCACTGCTTTCTTGTCTTCTCTCTATTACACCTTTCCCCCTGTTATCTTTGAATTGATTCTTTTTTTCCTTTAACTTAGAAATATAGCTCATTAATATTCAGGTTTTTTCCTATAAGCATTTAAGGCTTTACATTTCCCTCAAATGCTACTTTTGCTGTATCCCACACATTTTGCTATGTATTTGTCTTATTACTCTCTAAGCATTTAAAATTTTTCATTTTACTTTCTTCTTTGACCTATGAATATGTAGAAGTATAGTTTATAATTGTCAAATTAAATTTTCTACATTTGCGTGAGATCCTATTTGTCCTTCAGGTCAGAAAGACAGTAGCTTAATGGTTAAGAGTTCCAGGCTCTAAAGTCTAATAGACTTGGGTTCGAATCATTCATTCATTCTGTATTCATGGAGTAAGCATTACTCTTGGTGCTGAGGATTTAACACTAAACAGAAATCCGTGCCCATACAAAGATTATATGCTGGTGTAGATCCCACAACTTACTAGACCTCACTACTTACCACTTGTATGAACTTAGGAAAATCATTATTTCTCCCTATAAATCAATTTCCTTACCTGTCAAATGAGAATAATAATTATTCTACTTCAGAGAGCTCTTGGGAGGATTTAATGAGACAAAGTGCTTAGCCAAGTGAATAGAACAGTAAATATATCAGTAAATGTTTGCTATTGCCATTTAGACAGCTTTCTCAGAAGCCTTTCCTAACCTACCCTCACCCCTCCCAACCCTGGCACCCAGAGTTAGATGCTTCTTTTGTATTCCTCCAGAACATATTGTACTGACCTGTAGCAGAATACTCCGGGAAAATATTGTAATCACTAATCATCCACATCTCCCACCAGACTGCCAATTCCTTAAGGACAGGGAATATATTAGATATATTTTTTAACCCTAGAACAGTGTCTGGCAAGTATTAAATGCCAAATAAATATTTTTGTAATGATTAAAGGAAGAGTTGAGATAGATTTAGGAAATGGAAAGTCATTGTATGTTGCCGAGACATTCATTCGTTCATTTAGTCTAAAATATTTCTTGGGCACTGGTCACCTACCAACCACTTTTCAAGGTACTCTATAGGTATGAAGAAAGCAGACAAAACTTTGTTCTCACAACACTTACATCCTAGTAGGGAGGCATATACACAAGATATAGTTAAGTGCTTGAAGAAAAATGAAGCAGACTAAAGAGGTAAAGAGTAAAATGGGAAGGCTGCTATTTTACCTGTGGTGGCCAAGGAAAGCCTCGCTGTTAAGGGGACATCTTAGCAGAGACCCGAAAGGATGAGGGGGCAAAGCAGAGGGATATGTGAAGGAAATGCTCCAAGTTAAACAGGAAGTGCTAAAGCTCTTCATTCATAGTCAAGGACAGGAAGGAGGCCAGTATGGCTATGACAGAGGCATTGAGAGGGAGAATGGTAGGAGATAAAAGGCAGAATGATGAGCACAGGGAGTGAGGATGTAGATAAGGCCTTACAGACCATCATAAGAGTTTGGCTTTCCCTCTAAATGAAATGAGATTCCACTGAAGGGTTCTGAATGGAGAAGTAACTATAAGACACTCAGAGTTACATTAAAAGAATCACTCTGGCTGCTACCTGGGGAGCAGACTGCAGTGGGTAGGAGTAGTGGCAGAGACCACTTAGGACACTGCTGTAATATTCGAAGCTAGAGTGGAGGTTTGGATTAGAGACAGAGCAATAGAAATTGTAATAATTTTCAAACAACTGATAAATTTTGGGTCATTAAAGAGAAGAATAAAAGATGACCCCGAAGTTTTCAGCTGAACTACTAAAAATACTGAATTACCATTTAGTTAGAAGTGGTGGAGGATTGTGGGAGAAGCAAGTTTTGTGTATATAATGAGAAGGGGGTGGTTGATAGAGTATTAAGAGGTCAGTGTTACGGCTGTTAAATGTGAATGTTTATTACACATCCAAGGGGAAAATGTTGAACAGGCATGACTACATAGACCAGAAGGTCAATGTCAATATTGGACCTCTTATGCTATACACTGTGCATAACTTTTTGATTGATTTCCTTTTTCAAGCATATATGCCCATGGACCAGATGTTTCTTGAGAATCTTGTCTGTATAGGGTCTATATTATTTATATAGATTTCTAGGTGGTATCTTTTTAGGGAGAGCAGTAATAATGTTACCATAATAACTGATATCTTTATCATAATTGAATAATGAGCTGAGGCATATTCTTTGGAAAAAATCTACATAAATCAAAATTGAATTCAAATGAGTATATTTTGAAAAGAACTATTGAATTCACAAATGAACATAAAAAGGTTTTTTTACTAAGCTTAATCTAAATAATTTATAAAAAGAAAAAGATTATTATGAAAAAACCCTGGAGACCAGATTGGACAATTGAGTCCGACATACTCCCAGAGAAGTAAAAATACCAAAGAAGTAAAAGATGTGGTATTTAAAGTGAATCAACACAAGGGAATCTGCCTTTTATAATCTTTTACTTTAACCTTTAATAAAGACTTAAGTAAAATGTTAAGAAACTTTCTTAATGGTTCTGCAAGTAATGATTCAACCAAGGAAATAAGACTCCTCACCTCTGTCTTAGGGCTTTCAGAATAGACTAGATAACCTTGGAATTAAATTATGGATTTACATTTTTCTGAATAGTACTTACTTGTATTGACTAATCTATTTCCCCAACAATTTGTTTTACAGTAAATGTTTCAAGAAAAGGACCCATATCTTAACCCATTCACATGGTTTCATTTTGCAGATGACCACTTGCCCAGCATAAAAATCTTTACAAGGTTCTCAGAATTGATTCTTGACTCTATATAGCAAATCCTTAGTCTTTATTATTTTTACCCATTGCAAATGCTTTCCACTATGATGGGCTTATGTTCTCATAGACTTAGCACTTACTCTCTTTTTTTTCCCCAGGACTCCAAGTCTTGGCAACCTTTGAAAAAATCCCATTAGAGAGGGCTTTCAGGAGGCCATATGCTAACTTCACAACCAACAACTTCATGACCCAGTACTGGAATGCAGTCAGCCACCGTGCCCCTGCCATCATCTATGACTTCTATCTGCGGCTCACTGGAAGGAAGCCCAGGTGAGAAGCTGAGTCATTGGCTTTGAGAGTCTCAGTGCATGGGAGATCAGAACCCCAAAGTCTACAGCACTCCTTTCAGCTGAGGATCAAAGGAGACAACTGAATCTGACACATATATACAGGTTGAACATCCCCAATCCAAAAATCTGAAAAGCAAAATGCTCCAAAATTCCAAACTTTTTGAGTACCAACATGATGCCACAAGTAGAAAATTCCACACCAGACCTCATGTGACAGGTCACGGTCAAAATGCCATCAAAATTTTGTTTCATGTACAAAATTGTTTAAATTATTATATAAAATTACCTTCAGGCTATGTGTATAAGGTATGTATGAAACATAAATGAATTTCATCTTTAGACTTGGATCCCATCCCCAAGATTTCTCATTATGTATATACAAATATTAGCAAATCCAAAAAAGTTCGAAATCTAAAACACTTCTGGTCCGAAGCATTTTGGATGGGGGATACTCAACCCATATGAATTTGGGGACAAACAAAGCAGTTGTAGTGAGAAGCTGAGAGACTCCTAAGTTGAAAATCCTCCTACATAATAAAGGAAGATAGATGTTAAGGAACTTGCTTGAGGAATTCAGCAAGTAATCATCCACACAAAAAGAAAAGCAACTGAGACTCTGTCACTAGGGTTTTCCAAATAGTTAGATATTCTTAAAATATACACTAATGATAACAGCCTTACTGAGCGTTTACCACGTGGCACTCTTGGGCTAAGGACAATGCACAATGATCCCATTTTCATTCTCACAACCATGCAAGGAAGATATCCTTATCATCCCAATTTTACAAATGAGGAAATAAAAACTAAGGGAAGAATTTGAAGTAGTCACAAAGGAAGTGACAGGAAGGATGTGGAGAAAGAAAAGTATCAAAGCCAGTATTCTGAATTGAATTTACTGCCACCTAGAGATGAGTGAAGAAATTAGAGGGAACAAAGTGCACTGATGCTAAGGCAGCTCTGTCACCATCTAGCTGTGTGACGTAGAACACATGCCTCACTTGAATAATACACGCCAAAGGCAATTCCCCGTGATTAAGAATCAGAAACATGAAAGGTATTGCCTTCTGTACTAGCCCCTTTATAGGGGAGGAAGTCTCTCTCAGCATGTTTAATATTCATCCTTATTAGCAGTGCAAATGACTATAATTTAGCCAATTTAGAGTTTATCCGTCTCCAGGTGTGTTTGTGTGTAATCTTCTATGCCTTTATATCCATATGTGGATATATTTAAATATAATTTTGCTTTAAGGTAGGGGTGTGCGTATACATAAAACAATCATATAATTTTCCAACTTTTTTCACTAGTTTTCCATGAAAATCTAAGTCATTCTGCCTAATGTCTTTTTTTTCTACTTCAAACAATGGGGCAATGAATACCAGTGTGCATGCCTTTTTGTAAAACGTGCCCCTATGTCTGGGGAAGATGCGAGAAGTGACACTGCTGGATTAAAGGGTATGTAGATTTTGTGACTACTGCCAGGTTGCCCTAAGGGAAGACTGTCAATTTTTACTACCACAACAGTGTATGAGGGCACAAAGCAGTATGGATTTCTCACTTTGATCAATACTTTGCAAAAATTAATTTTTTGAATTGTCAAACTCATGATAAGGAATGACAACTCTTTCTGTTATTTTGATTTGCATTCCCCTGATTGCTGGAGACATTTGTTTATTGGGCATTCAAGTTTTCCCCTCTGTTAGTTGCTGCTTCTGTTCCTTGCCTATTTATCTGTTGGATCATCCTTGTTAATCTGTGGGAACTTGTGTGTGTGTGTGTGTGTGTGTGTGTGTGTGTGTGTGTGTGTGAATACATATTTTATGTTTTCTCTAAGTCAGTTTCTTTTAGCTTTGATTATAAAGATTTTTATAATATAAGTAAAGATTATATAATATAGGGCTTAAGAGCATGGAGTTTGGAGTCACACTTACAGGATTTAAATCCTAGTTTCACCAGTTTAGCCATATAAACCCTTAGTTAATCTCTCTAAATCCTAACTACTTCTTCTGTAAAAAGGGGTTAGTAGTCATATCTATTTTATAGGGTTCTATTATAGAAGTGCTTAGAATATAAT
>RJWJ010014530.1:0-37744 GCA_004363605.1 Indri indri | reverse complement strand
ACACACACACACACACACACACACACACACACACACACAATTTCCCCCATACAGATACAATAGACATATTACTTTTGTTTTAAATATGATTTATTTAATATAAGCTTATTTTTTTAATTAACCAAAGTCCATACTTTATTCAGATTTTCTTAGTTTTTATCTAATGTCTTTTTTTCTGTCCCAGGATTCCAACCATGATACCATTTAGTCATCATGCGTCCTGTTAAATAAAATATCTGGGAGATCATTGATTTGGACTAGGCTCCTGCACTAAGCCAGCAGGCCAAACCAATATAAAGTTCAGTAGCTGAGCATTAGTTAATTGCAGGAGGCTCTGTAATCAATTAACCGATTAAGCCGTAACCAATTAAGTTGTCTCTACACCACACTTCTGTGTCATATAAATATTGTCAGATCATGTTATTGGTGGGAATTGTTTGAACACGTTCTAGTTTAGAAGGCTGCTTAATTCATGAGTCATTTTTTTTATTTTGCTTTGCTTTGTTTTGTTTTTCTTTGCTCAAATAATAAATTCAGTTAAAATTTGAACTTGTCTAAGGTTTTTGCCATTTAATACTCCTTAGGTTCCTCTTAGCTGTGACAGTTTCTCTTTCTTTGCTTTGGATGACCTTGACAATTTTGAGGAGTACTAGTCAGGCATCTGTGGAATGTCCCTTAATTGGGGACATTAATTGTCTGATATCTTCCTCATGATTAGACTAAGATTATAGGTTTTCGGGAGGAAGACCACAGAGGTAAAGACACATTGTCTTCATACCCTGTCAAGTGTACCCCCTTTTTGTTGATGAGGAAACAGGCTCAGAGAGGGGCAGTGACCTGCCCAAGTCTCTAGAAAGAGCTGGTGCCCATTTGATTCTGGCTCTGCCTGGTCCCCATGTCCATGTTCCTTTAAGTATAATTTATTTTTAATGAACAACTAGCTTCTAATATTTCTGAAAATTTTAACAGTCAGTTTTGGTAAAAACCAGTATAAAAAGCCTCCAGCATGCCACTATTTATATCTCTTGGTATTTATCATATTAGAATTAAAACAAAAATATTAAAAATGTTGATTGATTAAAAAGTAATTACATGTTAACATAGAGAAACATTTTTAATGAAAAACAATTATATTTTCCAAAACAAGTTTTAAAGAAAAGAGTGTCATTGTTTTACATCTTTGCAAAGCTTTTTAGTAGCTGGCTTGGGGGAAGACAGCTGGATTCTCATGTCTGCATCTGCATTCATTCTGTTGTGCTAGGTTGTTTTGTTTAAGGCATATGAAGGAACTCCAGCTTCACGCAAGTAATTGGAAAAGAGAGGAACATTAGCCTTTTCAGATAATTGTGGATATTCTTTCCAACCCCAAACTCACAAGCAGTAGTTTCTCAACCCTAGATGCAAATTAAAATCACCTGAGGGGCTTTAAAAATGCATTGATCCTGGTCCCCACCCTAGAATAATTAAATGAGATGTCATAGCAATCATAATTTTAAAAGTACCCTAGGTCAGTTCTTCTTAAAATTTAATGTAAGTATGAATCACTTAAGGATCTTATTCAAGTGCAGATTCTGATTTAGTATACCCGGAGTAACCTGAGATTTTGCCTTTCTAACAGCTTCAAGGTGGTGCCAGTACTGCTGGCCCAAGGACCACACTTAGACTAGCAAGATTCTGGTGATTCTTAGAGGCAAATGGGATTGAGAACCCAAGCAAAGAAGAGCTTGCTAAGGGTCAACTATCGTTGGGTTCAGGTTTGCAGTAGGAAAGTGCAAAACAGTCTAGAAGAGAAAACCAGAGACTTAAGACACTTTGGAGCTGTCAATAGGTGGGTAGAGTCTATTTTATAATTAAAAGTGAGTTAATAACAAGAGGAGGTTCTTTCCAGAACTTTTTACATAAGAACTTTGAATCTCTGTCTACATCACTGTGGTGGATGATTAGCTATGACATATGAGGGCAGATCCAGACTTTTGAAGTCAGTGGACCAAGCTGAATATAAGGCAATTTTAGAGGGTGTAAAAAAGATATTGGGTGTGTTAACTAGAAATTGACATTCCAAATGAGAAGATATCTTTTTGTCGTATTCAGAATTAGTTAAACACTATTAAGTACTCCAAAACTTTTTCATCCATTGAATTCTCAACTCTGAGTAACTTCTCCTGATCATACTCTTGGTAGTTCTGCAGACCTTTCCCGAGTCTAAACTTGCTCTTTCTCCACCAAACCACTATTCACTTTCTTAGGCCCAGCCCCCAATTTTCTGGCCTCTGTACTTACAGAAAGTTAATCATCCCCTCTCTCGGTTTTCTCTGAATCCTGTCACACCCCTTTGATACTAGCAGGCTAGTGTCATTATTGTCTCCTCTTATATCTCTCTCTCCCTCTAGAGAAACAGCTTATTGAGAGACTTTTGTTACTTTCTTTGAATTTCCAGCACCTGGCACAGTCACTGGGACAAGATAGGTACTCAAAAATGTTTGAGGAATGATAGTGAAATTAACAAATGTTGGAGAATCTAAAGAGAACAGCCAAAATGAAAACAGTGTTCATGAGGAAAGAAAAAGAAGAATGGGCATTGTTTAGCCTAAAGAAAATAATGAGGCATTTACCAGTTTTCAAATAGAGTTTGTAATGAATTGTTATAAGCAAAAAGATGTGATCCTGGAGTCACTTTTACATATGAAAAAATTCACCAAACTGTACACTATAAGTGCATTTTATGTATGACATCCCTTAATCTGAAAGAACAATAAAGAAAGAGAGAAAGAAGGAAGAAAGGAAGGAAAGAAGAAAGAAAGGAAGGAAAGAAGGATGGAAGGAAGGAAGAAAGGAGAAGAAAGTAAAAAAGAAAGAGAAAAAAACTACTCTAGGTTACATACAGACGTTTCCATAGCATCATTCAATGATAGAAAATAGTGGTGTGATGTCTACACAATTCTAAGGAAAAGAATGACCCTAAAGTTTGAGTCTAAACTGTTAAGTTGTCTTTTAAAAGCCAGATAGCCATTTTTAAATATATAAACATTCAAGAAATAGAATATTCATGAACCTTCCTTGATAAAATCTTGACCACAAAATCCAGCCAACTAAGAGGTGAATCAAAATACTTAGAAATTGAGAAGAAATTATAAAAGACTGGTCGTGAGCACTAAATTCTATTTCAATATAAAATGGAGACTGAGTAATTGTAGAGGTTAATAGAACAGAATATAAATGTTATTAGAATTTAAAAAATAAATAAAACAAAAGTCTAAAGGCAGGAGAAAGAAGGTTAGAAACCATGAGTGTGCTAATTTCCTTAATCTTACAGCAATCAATAGATACTATCTAAAGTTGAAATGTTTAATTAAAAAATGCTTCCGGGGGAAAAAGTTGCTGTCCAGTTGTTTCCCTGTCTTCCCAGAGAATTAAACCAGAGGATGGACTTTGAATACCTTTGAGTTCCATTAGATATTAAGAACTATCTTCTTGAAATCAAAGTTGATTGAGGACTATTCTTTCTCTAGAATTAAGATAGGCAACAATATCTGCATTAGATGTTTCAAAGGTAAGGTAACCATCTGTCTGCAGTTTAGAAATGAGACCAGAGGAATATTAAGGCCGCTATAAGTTGTATGTTCCTGATGTGTGTCAGAAAGGAGAAGAGGTGTAACAGATCCTCCCAGTGCCTCTGCAGCCCACCTACTAGCCCTGGGCTCTGGTGTTTACCCCATTATTATCATCAAACGACTGCTGAGAGCAAACTAACATGGAAGAAAGTGGAACCAGCCAGCCGGCATAGCCCCAGGGAATGCAGGAGAGAGCAAGAAAATGAGCCCAAACCCATTCCCAGATCCTTGGGGTTAAGATTGAGAGAGAGAGAGAGGGAGAAAGAAGGAAAGAAAGAAAGAGGGAGAAAGAAAGAAAAAGAGAAAGAAAGAAAGAGAAGAAAGAAGGAGAGCACGTGCAAGGGAGAGAGACTTTGGGTAAAGGAGATAATAGTCTTTATAGATAGTAGCCATACTGGTTGGAGGAAGAAGGCACAAGGATCTGAACATAAATTCATAAATTCCTGGGCCTAGTTCCAAGTTTTTTTGTCTGGCAGCAACAGGGCACAGTGAAGGAGACTAAGAGGAAGAAAATGATAGCACACTCTCATCACATTCACACATGCAGTCTCTTTGTGCACTTGAAGCCGCTCACACAGATGCCTTGAGTATCCCACGCCCTCTGCCCGCACAGAGACCACCCCTTACCTCCCTACCATCTTTTGTCGTTCTTCCCTGTTTCTGGTTCTCCCTATTACTCCAGTGTCTCTCCCCTGGACAACAGCAAAATCCCTCCATCTCTGTCTCTTGGTGTCAACAGGCAATCCCTAGCTTTGCCATTACCATGGAAGCTTTGGGGCATCAGGAAGAAGGAAGAAGAAGAGGGGTGGGGCAGGCTTTGATTGGCTAGTGGCTGCCAAACCTTGGTGCAGTAAAGGACTCAGCTGGGAAAAGAGGAGGCAGAAAGGGCACAAGACAGGAAACAAAAGGGAAACTTTTGTTGCATGTTGCTTTGACTGGAGAATGCATCACAAGAGGGGAAATCTGAGTTTGTCATTGTCAGCACCCTGCTGCTGGAATGTTGAGTCCTAGGCCAAGTCTCTGAACACTTCACTCGGCGTCTTCCCATTCAAACATTAAAGTGACTTTAATGACAAGCAAAATCACTATGTCTCAGTGTCCCAGTTTCTTCATCAGCACAAAGGGGATAATCATAGCTGAAAGGAGGATATATGAAATGATAGATGAGAAAGCTTTTAAAAACATTCTAGAGAGATGCAGGGATCACAGTATTATATGTGAGGTCCCTTGCCTCTCTGAACAGATAGACAAAATTTTTCCGTGCTAAGACTATGAAAGAAATGTGAGGTGGAGGACACCTATAGAGTGACTGTAGAAAATGAGGGGGAAAGCAGAAGTCGGGAAAGATACACCATGACCTAGATAATTAAGCTGTGACAATCATTGGGTTCACCTCACTTATTTCCTGTAGAGATGTTTCTTCATTGTTTGATGTTCGCTGTCTTCAAACCTGCTGTTTCATACATTATTTTTGTGTTTTCCAGGTGGAAGGATAAATATGGTCCCTGCTACTTGGATGAAATGGTTGTTGTCTTAAACTACTAAGTTTTAGGGTGGTTTGTGACACAGCAATAACTAACTGACAGTGAAATCGATAGCTAGATATGGGATGTTTCTATGAAAAAAAAAATCCTACAATTGTGCCACTAGTTTTGTGATCAGGTAGCAGGCATAGGCTGGAAGAATTTTCAAGGAAATTAGAAAACTGACAACTCTTTACAGAAAAAATCCATAAAAAAAAAAAGAAGAAAAAAAAAAGAAAAGAAAACTGACAACTCATATTATGAAGTGGTGAAACTATTTATAAACCTATCGCCTGCAGAAACTTGGCACAGTGAAAATTTATCTAGTGAACTTCGGCATATAAGCAATGAGACTTTCAGTAAAAAATATGTTAGTAGGTGTAAGGAACTCTAAGAAAATGATGATCTAATGAGGGAAAAGGCCAGTCTGCAAGCATAATTTAAAGGGAATTTAGAGGGGCCAGGACAAGTTTAGAAAACAACATTGCTTATCTCCCATCCATCTTGGTAAAAGATTCCCAATGTCAAAATCAAGATTATTTACATTTAATGTATTATTGATATAATTGGATTTAAATCTATCCTTTTTCTAGTTCTTTTATGATTTCATTTTATCTTTATTATCTCTTTTATTTTTTATTTTTTTTAGAGACAGGGTCTTGCTCTGCTGCCCAGGCTGGAGTGCAGTGCGTGATGATAGCTCACTGCAGCCTCGAACTGCTGGGCTCAAGTGATCCTCTCGCATCAGTCTCCCAAGTAGCTGGGACTACAGGCATATGCTACCATGCCTAGCTAATTTTTAATTCTTTGTAGAGATGCTATCTTACTATGTTGCTCAGGCTGGTCTTGAACTTCTGGCCTCAAGTGATCCTCCTGCCTTGGCCTCTTAAAGTGCTGGAATTATAGACACGAGACACTGTGCTCCACCTTCACCATCATCTTATACCTTTTTTTTATTATTGTTTTAGTGGTTGCTCTAGGGTTTGCAATGCACATACACAACTCATCATAGTCTACCCCCAAATATTATACTTCTTCATTTATAGTTTAAAAATCTTAACAACTCCATTTCCTTTCTTCCATTTTTTTGGCCTGTTGCTATCATGCAATTTACTTCTATATACGTAATAAACCACACAGGGAATTGTTACTAATTCGTCAACTATTAATAACTTTTAAATTTATTAAAAATAAGAAAAAACATTTATGTTTACTTTCATTTTTTATCACTTCTTCACTCTTTCTTTGTATAGATCAAATTTCCATCATGTATCCTATTCCTTTTGTCTGAGGAGCTTCCTCTAGCATTTCTTATAGTGCAGAACTGCTGCCAGTGAATATGATCAGCTTTGTTTTTCTGGAAAAATATTTTGCCTTCATTTTCTGAAAGACATTCTTTCTGTAAATGAAATTCTGGGTTGATAATTTTTTTTCTCCAGCATTCATTCTAAAGATATCTTCCATTATCTTCTGGCTTGTATAGTTTCTGATGAAAAAAGTCTACTGAAATTCTTATCTTTGTTCCTGTGTATGTAATTTTTCTTTTTTCTCTGCTTTCATGATTTTCTTTTTGATTAAAACCAGTGTGAACATTATGTATTTGGGTGTTCTTAAAATTTTTATATTGTTTTCTGTTACTCATCCTGCTCAGGGTTCTATGAGAATCTTGGATCTGTAGTTTAATTTTCAAAAATCATTGGCCATTTTTACTATACTTATTTCTTTTTTTTTCTTTTTTCTTTTTTTAATTTCAGCATATTATGGGGGTACAGATGTTTAGGTTATGTATGTTGCCCTTGCCCCGCCCCCCCAAGTCCAAGCTTCAAGCATGTCCATCCCCTAGATGGTGTGCATCGCACTTTGTGTATGCATATACCTGTCCCCCATCCCCCCTCCCCCCCGCCCAACATCCAATAAATGTTATCCTTATATGTGCACTTATGTGTTGATCAGTTAATACCAATTTGATGGTGAGTACATGTGGTACTTGTTTTTCCATTCTTGGGATACTTCACTTAGTAGAATGTGTTCCAGCTCTTTCCGGGAGAATACAAGAGGTGCTATATCACCATTGTTTCTTAAAGCTGAATAGTACTCCATGGTAAACATATACCACATTTTATTAATCCACTCATGTATTGATGGACACTTGGGTTGTTTCCAAATCTTTGCAATTGTGAATTGTGCTGCTATAAACATTCGGGTGCAGGTGTCTTTTTCATAGAGTGACTTTTGTTCTTTTGGGTAGACGCCCAGTAATGGGTTTGCTGGATCAAATGGTAGCTCTACTTGTATCTCTTTAAGGTATCTCCGTATTTCTTTCCACAGAGGTTGCACTAGTTTGCAGTCCCACCAGCAGTGTATGAGTGTTCCTATCTCTCCACATCCACGCCAACATTTATTGTTTTGGGACTTTTTGATAAAGACCAGTGTCACTGGAGATAAGTGATATCTCATTGTGGTTTTGATTTGCATTTCCCTGATGATTAGAGACATTGAGCATTTTTTCATATGTTTTTTGGCCATGATTCTGTCTTCTTTTGAAAAGTTTCTGTTCATGTCCTTTGCCCACTTTTTGATAGGGTTTTTTGATTTTTTCTTGTTGATTTTCCTGAGTTCTAAGTAGATTCTAGTTATCAGCCCTTTATCAGATGTGTAGCATGCAAAAATTTTCTCCCATTCTGTAGGTTTACTATACTTATTTCTGCTTCATTTCTCTTTCTTCTATTTCTGGGACTCCTTTTCATTCTTTTTTGCTTTCCTCTTGTTATTTCTGTTTGGAAAACTTCTATCGATCTTTTGTTAAGTTTATCTATTCTTCACTCAATTGTGTCTTGTTTGCTAATTAACTCATCAAAGGAATCCTTAACCTCTAATATTGTGACTTTTATTTCTAGCATTTCCAGTTATCTTTTTAAAAAATAGTTTCTATGTCTGTAAAATTCCTCATCTGTTCATGCATGTTACCAACTTTTACATTCTATCTTTATGTTATATCAGTATCAGATTAACATATTAAATAAGTTAAGGTCCTTTCTGTGAGTTCCAATATCTGAGTCTTCTCTGAATCTTGTTTTCCTCTTGACAAAAGGTTCCTTTTCTTCCCTAGCACTTTTATGTCTCAATTTTTTGACTAAATATCAGATATCATGTATAGAAGAAGATAAAAAGACTGAGGTAGATACTACTTAGGCCATATGGGCATGCCTTTTTAAATATTTGACAGTGTGGAGGTGTTGTATGATAATTTGGTTTTTGTCCCAGTTTCCTGGTACAGAGCTTCTAAACTTTTGAAATAGGATTCTTGAGTAATAGGAGTGTCTTTGTTCTTTATAATGTGTCCTTGGACCATACCTGAGTTTATGCCCAGGCGATGACTTAGGAGGGGAGCTGAGTCATGCCAGAAAGACCAATCATGTGATTAGAGAGTTGGGGCTTTGAGCCACACGGTATCAGTCTGATCTCCAGGGAGGGGAGTGCGGCTGGAGATGTAAGTTCAATTACATGATCAATGATTCAATCAATCATACCTATGAAATAAAACTCCAATAAAACCCTGAACATCAATGCTCACTTGAGCTTCCTGGTTGGTGAGCCCATCGATGTACCGGGAGCATGATGCATACTGATTCCACAGGGAATGGGCACAGAACCCCACATTTGGGACCTTCCCAGGCCTTGCCCTAAGTGTTCTTTGTATGGATGGTGCTGATTTGTATCCTTCATAATAAAACAGTAATCATAGGGTAGTGCTTTCCTGAGTTTTTTGAGTCTTTCAGTGAATTATCAAACTTGATGGGGTTGTGGGAACTCTCAAATTTGTAGCCAGTTGGTCAGAAGTGTAGGATCCTGAACTTGTGGCTAGCATTTGAAGTGAGGGCATTTTTGTTGGAGACTGTGCTCTTAGCTTGTGGAGTCTACATGAACTCTAGGTCGATATCATCAGAATTGCATTGTAGTATCACAGGGGAGTCAAACTTGTCCACTTAGCTAGGTTTGGATTATCTTTTTATCTTTAGCACACCATAGGCTTCAAATTCCTTTACTTTTTAGCTATTACCTTGTGCTTAGAGTGGGATCTGGAAGCTTGGTTTTCTGTGTTCTTGCCCCTCCCTTTCAGTCATTTCTGTATGCTTTTGTCACAGAGGTCTCTCTCCATGCACTTTTTCCTGACCCAGTGGTAAACGGCTACTGTTCACTACTTGGTGCTAGGATCGTTGCTGGGATGGTGTCGTTCTGTTGTCCTGATCCACCCTAAGTCTTAGGCCAAGTCTTTTCTGCTTCTGGTTGGGGGTGGTGCTTTCTGTCTTCCTATTCCTGTACCCCATGGCAGTCAAACTGCCTTGTTTCTGTGTTTGGTCATGGGTAGGAATTTCCTCTCCAGCATTAGCAAATCTCTGCTTTGTATTGGCACAGGATTTTTGGGCCCAAGATGATTTCTTTTCCTTCCCCCAGAGGTGAAGGTATTTTGTTTCTATCCCTCCCTCAGTGACATTGGATCTCTGTGTCTAGGGCTAGTGTTTCCTATCCTTCCCTCATTCCTTCCTTACATGCAATGGAATTTTGCTCAAGGCTTGCAGGTAAGAGAGCTTGCTGGCCCTGCTGTAGCAGCTTAAGGCTTTTAAAAGGCTTGGAGGAAGCAGTTGGGGCACTTGGCGTGTCACCCTGTAGCAGCCTATCACTTCATGTTTGTGCCACTAAAGGGGTTTTTTCAGGCCTCCTGCCTTGCTCCCACCCTTATTTGTGAGCATTTGGTAGAGGTCCAAGTTCTTCTGTCTAGGGCTCCTAGATATTCTTAATGAACATGCTAACCCACACTTGGCCTTTAAGAATTTGTTGAAATTTTAGTTGATTCTTTTTACCTAGCCATCTCTTTCCTCTGTGCTCTACTATAGATGAAATACTTCTTTTCACGGATACTGAGTTCCATCTCAGTTTATGTGGTTGGCTTGAGGCCTCAGCTACTTGATGGGCTCAAGAAAAATTATTGTTGTAGATTATCTGGCATTTTTGTTAATGTGGGAGCAAACTCTCGTGTAGCTTTCTACATTCTAAGTGAGACCAGAACTCTCATCTGCTTATCCTTACAAATAAATTTTAAATATTTATTTTCTGATTATGAATGAAAATTATATTTGGACTTTGACTAGGATTTTACTAAAATCAACCTTGGGAGACTGGGCAACATTACACTACTTGGTCTTTCCGTACAGAAACATGGGTATTTCCATTCATTTATACAAAGAGCACCCTCTAGGTTCTTTATAATATGGAGTCATGATTTGTTAATGATTTCAACTTAAATTCCATATTGTTACAAACACAAATTGAGGTGGCTTCTGGTATTAAAACATAAGGAAATCAGAAACTATTAGGCCAGAACCAAATAATCATATAGGTACCTAGGATCATAATAAAAATTAAATATTATATTTAGCTCTAAGATTCCTGGGAGAAAAGGTGAAAAGGGGAGCAGTGAGTTATATAGTCCTCATAGTTTAATAGAAAGAATGTAATTTTATCTGGAGAAATTTTTGTTGCATTGAATCCTAGTTAGATTTTTTTGTGTGTAGTTCCTTTTAGAAATAACAAAATAGAAAATGGGTTCAACCATTGTTTTATAGAAAATAGTAAAATGCCCTTCAACTGACTATTTCTTTCCTCACCTTAATAAAGGCCAAGAAAACACCTCCTATATTAATAGGAAAATAGGAATTCTAGAACAAATGTAAAAAGTTGAATAATCCTGACAAGTTTTTCAAATCAATTGTTGAAAATATTTATTTACATAAAACCTTTAGTTGGAAAACAAAAATGAAAGAAATATCACATTTCATATAAACAGAATACCACATTGAGTTTAGTTCCACAATAAAAGCCACACAAATCTGTGTGTATGGCCAGGGACTGGGGTATGGAGAAAAGAAAAAGGGAATCGAGAAGGAGGTAGAAGATAACTCTTTGCTTACTGCAAATCTTGTTTGGAGAGGAACCTCGGGAAAATCATGAGTTTGGATAGCACTATCAGCATGCCAGAGGCTAAACTAATGTAAACTCCTAAAATATAAGATTTGTATCATTTCTTAGGGTAACTAGCTAAGGTGGTTTGGTTCCACCAATGAATAAAGTTCCTAATTCTACATTAAGCTCATCCTTTGGAACATTAATCTCATCTCCTGGTTCTTCCCCAAGCTTCTTCCACCAGGGTGCCTGCATGTGTTTCAGGGTGGTGAGATGGGCCTCCTTGGCCTTGGCTGCCACAGGCCTGGATCTACTTAGGAAGAGCTCAGGATCTTTCCCTTCTGCCTCCTTCAGACTTGGTGCCTCTGTAGTAAACAGAAAATAAATAGGTGAGTAGTAGAATCCTGTGCCAAGCAAGTATGAACTTAGAAGCTAAAGTGCTGGAACTCTGCTATAACAGGCAGGGACAGGATTCCAATTGGATTCCAGCTGGAACTCTGCTATAGTAGGCAGGGACAGGATTCCAACTCTGACTTTATTATCATTGCTAACTGTGGATGGTATGGGACTATTCAAAAGTTGCAGCTGTGGCTGGTAGCAACACTCCCACCCCCTGGCCACTTCTATGTTTAAAAGAATGAAAAAGATGTAGATTTTTGTTAGATGGTTTATTTAAAGAACAGGAACTTTGAAAATGCTAGTAGAACCTCATCCTATAAGTGAGAGGCTCAGTTTCAGTCACTTATCCAATTCAAAAATAAAAAATTCATAAGTACTGACCATTAAATAGAGAACTCTGGCCCTTTCTGACCACATACACTAATGGAAATCCCAGAGCCTGACTAAAACACTGTGTGTGGCTTCATGGATGAGATCTCTCATTAAATAGATCAGTGATTGTGAGGCACCAATGAATTAATTTTACTTTAGCTATTATCATAATCTACTTCTAAAATATTACCCAAAGCTTTCAAGATTACACAGCAGAATCAGGCTAGAAGGGCTCAGCATCTTTGAAATTAATAACTTTGTTTGAGCTGATACATGTGAATCATGGCAAGGATGGGGGAAGCAGGCAAGAAGGAAGTTATCAAATCTGCATCATTTGAAAACAGTGTCTGGTATACTCTAGATGTAAGAAATTTCCTGAGGAAAGGAGATGGGCTAAAAGACCTTTAATAGTGCTTTCTTTCTGAAGATTTTAGATGTCATAGACCTTGGATAGGTTGTTCCCTTTAGGAAACTAAAATGGAATGAGCACATACTCATTAGCTGTTCAATATTGGTGCTGATTTGAGCCATGAGAGCCTCTCTGTGCTGCTGGGCTCTCTCTTCTAGGGCCCTGCCCATAAAGTAGTGTTGCAATCGTTCTTGAGCGTGGGCATGGAGCTCCCTGCTGGCCACATCTGACACCTGAGAGCCCTGAGAACACAGGACAGAAAAGCTTGTTACAGGAAGGACATATGTATCAAAGTCTGTTTTACCCAACCACTTAGCAGAGGTTCTAGAATGTTTGGCTGTCTCTAATTTTATCTATTGAATCTTATAACTGATGTCTCTACCTTGTACTTTCGTGCAAATATTAAATAGTCTTTTAAAAACAGCTTTAGATAAAAACACAGGTAGGTAAGTTTCTTTTTGGTATGCTCCCATACCTCACTTTCTCAGACAACATGGTATTAAGGCGGAAGAGAGAAGACTGAGAGATCACAGCGAAAATTACAAATGGTTTAGTAAAGACACCGGCCTGGAAGAGGTGTAACATGGCCAACCCCTTTGTTCTGGACCCCATCTGAAAGACTATCTTCTTATCCCATCCCCACTCTCAAATTTATCTAAGCCATCATGTTATAACTGCTTCTGGTTTCATAAAACAAAGGACAAAATCAGCCAAAGGACCATGTTCTTTTGCCTAGTCAGCTAATTTAAGGGGAATTTAAGTGAATAGTTTGGACAAGGATAAAATAATCTTAACTTTGGAGCTGGTAAAGATTCTGACACCACAGCCTTCTCAAATATTCCAGTTCCCAGATCTTGGATGTGACCCTGTTCCACTTGTTTCAGCTAATGCCTTACTTTTCAGCCATAGAATCTTTTTTTTTTTTTCTTTTTGGCCTAAATGTTCAAGTGAAACAGCCATAGAATCTTAAACAGTTGTACCAGAGTGTGGCTAAAGCAACACTTCAAAAAAAAAAAAAGAAAAACAGGAGTATACATCAGAATTATATACAGTATATTTAAAAAAAAGAGAGATCAAAGACCTAAATATAAGAGCTAAAGCTATAAAAACTCTTAGGAGAAAACACAGGGGAAGCATCATGACATTGGTTTTGGAAATGATTTCTTGGATATGACACGAAAGGCATAAGAATCAAAAGAAAAAATAGATAAAATGGACTTCATTGAAATTGGAAACTTTTGTGCTCTTGATTTTATGATTTGTTTGGCAGAATGGAGCAGTATAGGCTAATTATATTCCATTATTAAGGAAAGATCTTCCTCAGTACTCATCCCAACACCCTGTGAATTACAAGTTTCTCCAGGGTATTTGATGGGAACAAGCACTATTCCTGGACCTGTGTGAGTTCCTGGCACTCTTCCTTCTTATCTTTTCAGATGACTATTTTCTTGGCCTTGGGTAGTTTCCTCACATGCACATGCTGATCAGTATTTTGAAGAATACCCAAGGGGTACATTCTGCAGATATCTAGGGTTCTCACTCTTTGCAGTACTCTTTACTCGTACTCTTGTCCCATGAGGTCTAGCTGCCTTGGTCTTCCCAGACTCTTAGTTCCATCTCAACTCAGGCATTCCAAAAGCTCCTCTTTGTTCCTCTTCCTTGGGCTATGGCCTAGAAACTCTTTCAAGGCAGGGGCAATTATAGGGCTCACTTTGTTCCCTCTCAGATATTATTGTTTTGTATTATTTCATGTCCGGGGGCTTGAAAAACGAGACCTAAAATATATGAAACATATATTTTATCTGCTTTTGTTTGTTTGTTTTTCTAGTTGTTTCAGGTACAAAGTAAGTCCAGTTCCTGTCACTCCATCTTGGCTGGAAACATATGACAGAACTTTTTTTACTGTCTACTTCTATGTGATAATCACAAAGGGTCTGAGATACAAAGGTAGTCTTTTCCTCCTTTCTTTCTCCACAGACTCACTTTAGTGTACGGGACCCTAAATTCAGATTCGTAGCAGGAGAAAGTAGGAGGCCTTATTTATATCTCTTGGATTGAGCCTTGCTATCTAATTCAGTTTTACCACTGCTCTGCTCTGGTGGTTACCAAATACATGCTCAGCAATTAATATATTTGTACTCTGCTTTCCATTTGCATAGGTTTTTTTTGAACTTATACAAATGGAAAGTAACCACAATCACAACAAAACAGATGTGAAAAGTTCAAAATAGCCCAAGTTTTACTGTACTATTGCAAAAGAAGCAATGACGAAGACTTGTTGCTGTAGGTATGGGAAATAACTGATTTAAAGCAAAGTCCTCTTCGCCAATGACTGTACCTCTATGACATATAACTATAAAAAGACTCTGAATCCATTAACTCTATGGTAAAGCCACTCCATTACCCTGAACCAACAATAAACGTACATATATATGAGATACTGCTTTGTTGGTAAATATCATGCAGTGGAATAATGTAACACTGATATTATGGCACAGAGTCCTACATACTGGATGTCTTTTGAGATAGTCATCCACTTGGTGCTTCAGTTCAACTCTGCGTGCATCAGTGAGTTCTTGGAGTCCTTGCCAAGGAGCAAATAGTTTCTTTTTCTTACGACACTTTGCCAGGAATTTAAGAGCCTGGAGGGGAAAAACAGGAGGTCTGTGATTTTTCTCCCCTAATAGAACTATTTTCTCCCAACAACATACAGTAGTGACAACATTGCAACAGTAGTTAATTCTGAGTGTGAATGAGGAGAGGGATGGGACTGTGAAAGGGTGAGGGAGGAAAGTGATTTTTTAACTATATATTCTTCTGCAGAGCTTTAATTTTTTATAGGACACTTTCACAGATTATTTGTACAGTAAGCAATGAAGAGGGGAAAAAAAAGGAAATAAGCATTGAGCTCTAGTCTCAATTCTAGTCCCTTATGATTGTGGGCAAGTCACTTGATGTCTATAGGACAGAGTCTATGTCTATAGAAAATAGGGACCTTAATTTTATGTAGCCTATAGGACTGTAAATATCAATGAGATAGTATATAAGGAAAAGCTTGATAAATGATAAAATATTACAAAATTATAAAGTATCGGGCTATGACAAAAGCACTTTTTGAATGTTCTTTTCTCGTGTCCCTCAGAATGGACTCCTGGTAAAAATAAGAAATCTTTTAACAGGCATGATTTGGGAAAAATTTGAAATTATTCCTCCCAATTTTTTCACTCTTCTCTCTCCTTTGTAGTTTTTATTTTCATCAAAGTTACATATTTACATTGTTTAATGCTGGAGTTGCCAAATCATGGCCCACAGGCCAAATTCAGCCTGCTGCCTGTTTCTGTGTGGCTTGAGAGCTAAAAGTGTTTTTTTTGTTTGTTTGTTTTTTTTACATTTTATATAGTTAGAAAATTCAAAAGGAAAAGAATAGTGACAAAATTATATGAAATTCAAAATTCAAGATATCTATAAATAACATTTAATTGGCACAGTCATGCTCATGTTTTATTATTGTCTTTGTGCTATAACTGAATAGTTGCAAGAGACTACATGATCCGCAAAGCCTAATAGTTTACTATCTATCCCTTTCCAGAAAAAGTTTGCTGATGTAATTCTATTATTTAAAGGGTCAATTTTATAAGTTACTACCAATACAGCTATAGTTCTCTACCTACTTACCCTGCTCCCTAACCCCAAAGGCAACAACTTTTAACTCTTTCAGGTTTTTCTTTTTATATTTAGCTCCATCTACTATTTATTGTGATTTTTTTTTCAGATATAGATATTATCTATCAATCTTCTTATACAGAAGATAAGAATTTTCTTGTTCACTGCTTATACTCCCACATACCTTCTGTGGTTTTTAGTTACATCAATGTTCAATGTTTACATAATTATAACTACATAAAGGCTATTCACTTTGAACAATACAGTATACTATGATAACTTTTCCTTCCCTGTACATTTTTTATTTTCTCTGGGATTAATACTTCTCTTTTTTTCCTGTGCTTAGTTTTCCAGCTACTTATTACTGATTACATTTTACAAACTCTCGCCCTAATTATCAACACATTAAAACACATTGGGCATTCTATCGACTTCATTTTCTGGAGCTTCCTGACCTGCTGCAATCTGGATTGACCACTCTCTATACCTGGGGCACAGCTGTCATCCTGTGGTCTCCATTCACTATCATCTTGGTGACTGCTTTTCATCTTTCCCTTGTGTTTCTTGGATTCCACATTGTCTTTTCTTGGGTTACACTTGGTTTAGAGATTTTGTGATGCCTAAAAATGTGTTTAGTCTACCCTTACCTTTAATTGATGGTTTTGCTGTGTGTAGAATTCTAGTTGGAAATCATTTTCTCTCAAACATGTGACAGTCTTACTTCAATACCTTTTAGCTTCCAGTGTTCCAGTGGGGAAGTCTTTTGTTCCCAGTGTATTTCACAATATTGTGAAATACATGTGAGTATGTTTCTGTCATTGTATTGGACATTTAAATTGGTCCTTAATCTAAAATTAATGACATTCAGTTCTGGGAAATCTTGAATTATTTGATTTCGTCTCCTCTGTTTTTCCTGTTCTCGATTTCAAATTTTTGGACATTTGACTTCCTGGACTGGCAATCTTTTCTTTTTGCCTTGATTTCTATGAGATTTTCTTAACTGTTTTCCCCAAACTTTTTATTATATCTTTCGGTTTTTCTGTCAAATTTTATTCTATTTTCTCCCTTTTGTTTCATGTATTATTTTCTCTCATCTAAGAAGATAAAATTTTTTTTTCTTATACCTGCAATGTCTCTGTTTCTATCAGGTAGTTTTATTCTGTTTGTTTTGACTTTGGCTTTCCTCAGATGGTCAGTGACACTTATCTTTCAGCTGATACTTAAGGGTGGCCCTAAAAAGCTGTTTAGAAAATTTCCCTAATACCCCTGTTTTTAGTATGATACTCAAGCCTTCAACTATGCTTGCATCCTCCTGTTGAGAGAACCTCTCCTTTCCTTTTATTCTTTTCTTTCCTTGATTTTTCTTTTTTGCTTCTTTTTTCGGCAAGTTTACATAGGGTTTTCTCAATTTTTAGCTACTGAAGAAACAATATCTCTGCTTTTGCATAAAGTAAGGGAGGAACAGAAGGTAGATAACAGTTCTGGCCTTTCTTTTCCTGTCAAGGACACTAATAACCAGTTTGGGGCCTGTTCATTGAAAAATATTCCTATTCCTTTCTATTACTTTCAATGAAGCTAATGAATTCTTTCCCTTTCTTTCTTACCAACATCAATTGCTGTGCTAACAGAAATATAATGCAAATTACATAGGTAATTTAAAATTTTCTAGTAGCTATGTTAAAAAAATAAAAAATAAATGAAATAACATTTTGCATGAGTTATATAAAAAACACATTCTAACTCAATATACACAAAATAATAGTATTTTACCATATAATCAAGATAAAAAAGTATTAATGAGATACTTTACACTTCTTTTTTAATACTACATTTTCAAAATCTGGTGGGTACTTTATACTTATAGTGCATTTCAATTTGGACTAGCTATGTGTCAAGTATTCCACAGCCATGTGTGTTTAATGGCTATCGTATTGGATAGTGTAGGTCTACAGTGTGTGTTAGAAAAGGATGCTTTAACAACATAGCAAAATGTGTCCTTTACTGACCACTGCCCTATTCTAATTTTCTCTACTACTTTCATTTTCTTCCCTCTGTGTACTTTCCCATTTTTCTTTCTCTTTTCCCTTTTTGAAAGTAATCCTTTTATTTCCTTTTCCATTTTGGCTAACTCTGCTTTGATCTCACTGTTATTTTTGGTAATGAGATGCAAAGACTATAAACATGACCTTGACTCATCCCTTTTTGTTCTTACTTAAACAGAGACTCTTCTTCCTTTTCGTGGGTAGAGGAGACCTGAGGCAAATGAGACTAATCTTTTTCTTCTTATGCCAATGGAAAGTATAAAAGCCAAAACAACTTTGCCTTTATAGCCCTCAAATGCTCTCCTATTATGACCCCTACTTCTCTCTCTAAGGAATAGTAGACAAAGTAGGGCATCTCATTTTATTGTAGAGGATCCCTTTACAAAGTATTGGATTCACCTAAATCAGGCAAGGTAATAAGTTAACTTAAACAAGGGCCCAGTTAATTTTTTGGCAGGGAAGACTTTAAAAAGGAGGTAGCCATGAGGTAAAAGTATTATATTAGGAAGGAGACAAAGATTCCTCCAAAGGAAGTATTTCTAACCTCAGTGTCAATGGGTTAATCCCTAGATGGCCTTGTTTAGCAGAGGATAATATCAGAAATGTGTGTGATTCAGTGAAGGTGCAAGACCGTTTGTTGTAGATACATCCTGAGATCCCCAGATGAGCCTGGAGAAGGAAGAGGCAGACATTCTTTCCTATTTCCCTCATATTTATTCGACCACATTTTTTGGATGATTAAAAAAAATCTTTGTAAAAAGTTAATAACAGAGACTGTTCGAAATCTATCACCATGAAAAATTTAAATTGACCTAAAATTTCAATAATAAGGGATTAAGTTAAATGCTATAGGACCTGAAATCCTAATAAGAAAGCTAACCATATATAAGAAAATAACTGGATATTAGGAAAACTAGTCATTAAATTGAAAAAACAGCCTGTGCTATACTTTTCAAAGGCAATAAAATATTACCATGCTCCAGATAAATCATAGGAAAATTATTATTTAAGAACACTATTCCACAATTGCAAAGTTATAATGATTTAATTATACCTAATACTTCATCTATGCATTAAAAAAGTCAAATATGACAAGCTGAACTTGCATAGGACTTTGTAATTTACACAATACATTCCCATAAATTTGATCATCTGATCCACATAACAACTGAGTGAAAAAGGTAGGGTAAACATCCATTCATATCAAGCACATGCTGAGAGCTGACAACAATAAATAAGACTTAGTTCTTTATTCTTGAGGAAGTTGCAGCCCAAGTGAGAAAGAAAAAAAGTTAATAATAACAACATTATAGTTTAGTAAATGATGTACAAGGTTCTATAGCAGTGCTAAGGACTAAGTGTCCAAATCAGCCTGGCCAGAGGTAGGGTTTTATTTTATAAAGGAAGAAACTAAGGCTCAGGAAAGCTAAGTGACTTGACTAAGGCTTTATAGCAGGTAATTAATAAAGCCAGGTTTGAACCCATGTTTTTGCCTCTTTTTACTACATCAGACTCACTGCTCTTTGAAGTGTGACAGCTGCTTTATACTCCATGAGAGATGGCCTCTGTTGGTGAAAATTTTTCCTTTCCCTGTACCCTCTCCAATGTTTCTGGATAATCAATGCTGATTTCTCTTCTATTTCCCGATTGTGTTTCTCCACCTGACCTAAAGAGATGACAGACACTATCACAACATAGTCACTGCCATGCTTCCTCAAATTCTGGAATCAGGACAATGGTAATAATAATAATCTTGTCTTTTTATTTTTTTTAATATTATTCACTAATTTTTCCAATTCTATTATTTTATAATGGTTCTAAGATTTTAGAAATAAAAGCTTGCCCAGATTATGCAGCTTCTTTAGAGAAAAGACTCATAATATTTTTGTAGCAGAGTAATGAGCGAACAGCTAAAAATGGAACAGCAAGGACGTTTTGGAAAAAGAATAAGTACATGATTCAGAAGCACCCAGTACCAACAGAGGAAAAGGGCTAAATGTGTGTATGTGTTATCTACTTTACTCTATGTGCTTTCAAATTTTTCTTAAGTCAGTCAGTTATACAGATGACTTTCTTTTTACCTTCTTGGAGTAGTTGGTCAGCATACAGGCAAGGGTTCAGAATAGATAAGTGATAGACTAAGGCAGTAGAAGGTAGTTGCAGTGAAAAAAGGGGGGGTATACTTGAGTATAAAAAAAACTGATGGATTTAATGATCAACTGGATGTGGAGCTCAGGGGGAAAGAACTCTAGGATGTCTCAAATGGGAAACTGAGTAGACTGTTGATGTCATTACCTGAGATGGGGAATAAAGCAAGAGGAAATCCAGGGGGTAAGATAATGACTTTAGTTTTTGGGGTACCTATGGATATTTAAATAAAGCTATCCAATAGGCAGCTGGCTACAGAGCTGTGCTGTCTAACATAGTAGACACTAGCTATAAGTGGCTACTTAAATAAAAGTAAAATTAAAATTCAGGTCTTTGAGTACACTAACCACATTTCAAATACTCAGTAGCCACCTGTAGCCATTGTCTTTCATATTGGATGGTACAGATATAAAACATTTCATTTTTGTAAATTCAGTTCTATTGAGCAGTGGTGCTCTAGAGCTTAGGAGAGGAGGTGAGGATGGAGATCAGATTTGAGACTACTTAGCACTCAGCTGATAGTTGAAGCTATAGTTATGGATAGGATGGATACCTCAGGAAGAGCAACATGAGAATTATGGGGTGAGGATGGAACCCTCAGAAATATCTATATTTAAGGCAAAAAGGAAGATAAACAAGGAGCTAGTGAAGGACCCTGGGAATAAATAGTAAGAAGGGAAGTAAAAGAATGAGAAGAGAATCTTGAAAACACTCAGACCTCCCAGATCATACTTTATTATTAACTTCAGTTTAGTCTGTCAAAGGTGGTAAGATGTCACAAGGTTAGTACTAGTAAAGTTCTGATAGCAGAATACAGCAATATTCTAACTCCTTACTTTGTGTCTGTGACAGCTATCTTTATGCATAAATTTTCATGTTTCATTAATTTATCTAAAAGATACGAAAAGAAAAACTGGAGGGGAGATTGATCATCAATAGGTCTGAAACAGAAAAAAAATAGAAACTTTTTTTAACTCAAGAGATTTAATAATGTTTATTTGGAAAATGGAGAAAAAGAGCAAAGGTCCAAATAAAAAAAAAAAAAGAATCATCAGGTGGCTAAAAAATTTGGTTTGTTAAAAGATACTCTACACACTGTTATATTTATAAAGTTGATACTGCCACCTACCTGGATGAACTATTTCAAGCATACTCAGCCGTAATTCTCGGGAAAGTCTCATGGCTCTCTGTCTTTGAAGCTGTAATTGTAATCTGAGGTCTTCTTCTTCCTTCTGCCTATTTATCTTCAGCAATATCTTTGTTCGTTTAGATCTGTGATGGAAACGGTAAGTGCCTTATACACAATTTTCATAAATCATATATCCATTCAAGAAATATGTGGAAAAAATGTTTAACCTCACTAGTAATCAAATAAATACAGAATTTTTTTTTCTTTTGAGACAGGGTCTCACTCTGTCACCCAGGCTAGAGTACGGTGGCATGATCATAGGTCTCTGCAGCCTCAAACTCTTGGGCTCAAGCGATCCTCCTACCTCAGCCTCCAGAGTAGCTGGGACGACAGATGTGCACCACCATGCCTAGCTAATTTTTTTAGTTTTTGTAGAGATGGGGTCTCGCTTTGTTACTGAAGTTGGAGAAAAAAAGTTTTTAAGATAATTTCTAGCGTTATTAGGGTTATGATGAAATAAATTGTCATGTGCTACTGCTCTACAACTTTTCTGGAGAAATATTTGGATATATGCATTGGAAGTCTGGAAAAATATTTGAAATATATACATCAAAAGTTTTAAAAATGTTGACCAATTAATTCCATTTCAAATAATTTTCTTACGGAAATAATCAGATACATATGTAAAGATTTATGTTCAAGGATGTTCTCCACAGTATTACAACAGTAACAAGTTGAAAACAAATTACATGCCCCACAGTAGGGAGTTGGATAAATAAATAATGGTTCACTTACCTGATGGGATTCTATGAACTATGAAAAAATAAAATGTTCGAAGAATATTTAGAGACATGAAAGTATACCCACAATCTAATGTCAGGTGAAAATAAAATCAAGATAAAGAAGAGTGAGATCCAAATTGTGTTTAAAAAGTTTATATTACTTACAAATGGAAATAAATGATTAAAAAACATTAAAATTTCATTAGCAATTTTTACTGTATAAAATGATTATAGCTGATTTTTATTTTCTTATGTTTACCTTTTCTCAATTATTGACTAATAAACATTATTTTTATAACTGGCTATGAAAATATGTGGCTACAAACATTTTATTTAATTATCATTTCTGTATTATCTGCTTTTATTCACCAACATTTCGCCCATAGCCATTCCTACCTAGTTTTTGTTGCTTCCTATATCATTATGTAAGGAGACCACAATTATTGCTTTATAGTAAATATACTCAAAATGCCTTCAGATACCTATAGAAAAAGAAAACAAGAAGGACAAAAAGAAAAGAGGAGCAAAATACAGTATTTATTTTACCTCTATAGACTTAATTTGCAAGTATGCTTTCTCTTAGATACTTTTATTAGAATTAAACTGCCAAAAAATGTGGTCCCTTAATTGTAGCTTTGTACTTTTAATAGCCAGATTTCATAATGGTACAGTTACAGAGGGTTATTATGATTTTTAACTCAATTTTCTTTGAAAAAGCAAAACCAATTAAGTGTAAGACAACTTTAAAAAGAAATTGTTTAGAGAATGAAGACTGACAAAATTATTTGATCAAATTTTGTACATGTGTGGTTGCTTGTTTTCCCATAATTTCTTAAGTTCCATCAATCATAATTTAAGTTTTCTTTGTTCTCCTCTTAGGTCAAAGTTGAGGGTTTATTTGTTTTGAAATTCCTTTCTTATCTCTATTACCAAAGGTAGAAAAGACCTCAAAAGTGTGGATGTGTGCCAAAAGGAGATGGGGGTTCTTAGAGAGGATGTAGGGCTAGTTGAATAGTTTCTAAGTATTTCTTGCTTTTCCTGAAAGTTGACAATTAGGTAGGTAAGGGCCTCTCCCTTTCCAAAGAATAGAAGGTAGCAACTTGCCTGTCCTAAAGAACTCCTACTCCAAAAACTTCTGGGTTGTATAACATAGAGAATAATGTTTTGTCCTTTACCACTTATGGAATGTGAAAAAGAACAGGTTCTAAGCAGTGTCTCCTTTCAAACTTATTTTAAAAACTCCATCTCTGTTTCTAACTTCTAATTGGTTATAGATTATAACATCTAATACTGCATTATCAATATTTTAAATAGACTATTAGGATGAGAAACATGGTAATCATTAAAATTGCATTGGTAGAACACTTAATCTGTCATAAATCTGGGTTTGGGAAACAACTTAGGCACATACGCTATGAAATATGGCAAAATGTAAAGACTAGGGAGCATGAAAGTGGAAGTAAAATACAAATCAGAAAGAAAGTAGAAAAGAGAGGTTCAGTGATTGAAATAATGATTGTAAGTTATAAATAATGTGTGCTTCTTGGATTTATATGCTTTAATTTCAAGTTTGAAAACATTTATTAGGAACTGATGTGATTTTGAATGTTATTTCTCCCACTTAGTAATAAGTTAGTTATTTTGTTAAGAGTTTCTATAATCACTCAAAAATTAGAAGATTATTCATCCAATCGGTTTCTCTGTAAGAATTAGTAGGCATTTGACCATCTGGCATATGTACTGCACTACTGAAAAGGAAATGACTGATTGGATATCATATTTTCAATTTATATAAGTGCTTAATAGAAAATAAAGATTCTGATCATGAGAAATGATTAAATAAAAAAGAAAGAGCCTTAGGAAGTGTGTGACTATAAAAGAGTGCCTGTTGCTAAATCTAAAGAACGCTGATCAGTCTGGACCCATAAATGTGACTGGTGGGCAGTCCCTCTCCCAAAAAGCATGGGAGGGGGAAATTACTCTGAGATAATGACCTGACCACAAAGAGACAGAAATAATCTTTGCAGAAAGCCCAACTACAAAGGAAGCAAGAGACATTTGCATAAACTATGCAACTGACAGAAGAAGAAAGATGCTAAAGACTGGAGCAAACTTGAGGTTAAAATATTAAACAGAACCCAAAAGTTAAAACTGTAGTTTAGTGTATTCTAGAAGCTCAAACTCAAAATATTGGAAAGGAAAACAAACACATAATGTGAGATTTAAATCATTTTAGCTTCACAGCTTATCTTTTTTAATGGAAATATTTATAACTGGTCTGGTTTTGTTCATAAAGATAATAATGGAATTTCTATTTTAAAATAGTGGAATAGTATTTAGATTCCATAGATATAATTCTAAGTAGACAAAATCTATAATTTTGAGATACTTTTAAATAAAGATTTTAGTTTTGAAAGATAAAGTAAATGGGCAAATCTGGCAACTAAACCTTTTAAAGATCTGAATCCATAGTATGGGGTATCTTTAAATGTTAAGAGGCTAGATAGCTGAGGATGACAGCAGGTAAAATCCAAAAGTAATAACTACTCTATCTGAGTTCACCACGGAGGGCAATACCAAGAACATCTCAGACTCTTTTGAACAGAAGAATATACATTGTGACTCAAAAAGTACTCTGTATTTCCCAAATTTATTTGACCACAGAAATGCTTTTTAAATTTTTTTTTTTTTTTAATAAACAGCTTGTAGGATAGCCATAAACTAAGAGCAATGCTAGATGGATAATACATGCCTTGCCTCTCATGAGCACTATTTATTTAATACATCTGTTTGTCTGGCTATATCTATAAATTTTCAAGGACAGAAAATGTGCCATTTATATTGCTTTCCTCCTGCCATTTCCTAAGTGCCAGATAATATGCTAAAAAACTTTATGTTATCTCGAATTTTATGTTATCTTAATATTTTGAGGTATGTAAACTATTATTGCCATTTTATAGATTGGAAGTTTGAGTCTAAGAGAAGTGGACAACTTGTCCAAGGTCACTTAGTTAAGTTGCTAAAGTGTGATACAAACTCAATCCACCCCCTGACATATACTAGGAACTTGATACTGTTTAAAAAATTAGTACTTTACTTTGCTACCAACAATATTCATGCCCAATAATATTTATAATCTATCTTTAAGTCTTCCCTAAAGAAAAATTTCATCAATGAATAGGAAATCCACCAAGGGACACAGCTAGCCAGAGTGACTTCACTGTCTTCAACCCTGTGACAATACAGTATTAATATTTTGAACCCCAGAGCTATTTTAAAATACTTTTATAACTGAGAAACACAGCTGCAGTTATTAAAAGAATAGTTTCAGTTTTCTTTAAAAAATTGACCTCTGTAAAATGCCAATTTCATTTTAGTGAACTAAAACTTGGCTTTAAGTTAGGCTGCATGAAAAATCATCTCTGAGATGGCTCTACTTTACTGAAACAACTTAGAAGCTAAGTCATTTTTTTTTCTTGTTCTTTCTGTCAGCTCTAAGAATCTGGATGGGTCAGTCATATTGGAAATTGGACCATGTCTTCAGTATTTTATTTTCCATCCACTTGAAATAGAGGTAAATAAAACACTATGTCCTCTTTTTTTTTTTTTGAGACAGACTCTTGCTCTGTCATCCTGGGTTAAGTGCAGTGACATTATTATAGTTCACTGCAACCTCAAACTCCTGGGCTCAAGTGATTCTCCTACCTCAGCCTCCCGAGTAGCTGGGACTAAAGTGTGTGCTATAATGCTCAGCTAAATTTTAATTTTTAGTAGAGATGGGGTCTTGCTCTTGCTCAGGCTGGTCTCAAACTCTTGGGCTCAAGCAATCTTCCGCCTCAGCCTCCCAGAGTTCTAGGATTACAGGCATGACCGTAATACTATGTGCTATCTCAGACACTATGTGCTATCTCAATGACCATACCCACCATGCCATATTTGCTCAGGAAAATCAGGTTAACATACTTAAACCTTTATATACTCATACATGTTTTTATCATAATCATATAAAACAATTATGACAGCTGTTGGTTTTGAGGGTTCAATAATATAATTATCATTGGCTCCCTCTGTAGGGTTGGTCCACACAGAAATCTTAAGTAGATAAGATTGTGTATTTGACACATCAGATTCCTGACTTATATCCTTTGCTTTGAAAGCACATTTTGTTACTGGAGTGTTGGTACTTAGAAACATATGGAACAAGAATGAAAACAAAAAAAAGGAAACATATTAGAAAATTGAAAAAAAATCACCTAAGTTTCAATTCGACTGTACTCTAGTAAGATACAGATTATAATACCCCTCATCAAATTTTCTTTTCCTTTTTTTTTTTTACCTGAAACTCCTCTGTAAAGCAATCACAGCAGATGGAAGCTTCTTTAATCTCTTTCTAGTCTGAAAACCCTTCCAATAAGCTTGAATCAAGCAAGCTGCTTTATGTAGTTTCTGAAATTAAAAGCCAGAAATAATTTAGAGACATCTCTAAGAAAGTCTTTTTTAAAAGTTCACCTCTAAAAATATTAGACCAGGGAAAGTATTAATCTCTGTCTCTAACAAGATGGGTAGGTGGCAACATCAACGTCACAAGTCCAGGACAGGGAAGGCCTAAGAATACTAAACCTCACTTCCCAAAGAAGGTATGCTAGGCTCAGATAGGCAATATTTAGAACATATTCAAGTTATAGTCTAGTTGGCTTCAAATTCTCCCTGACTAATCTCACTTCCATTTCTTTTTCAAGGATTTCACAATTTGGCCTAACCTTTCATAACCTATTTTGAGCTAATATGTTAATATTTTTATTTAATAGGCAATCAATCTATAGGTTCAGACTATGAGCTCTGTTAACCTTTTGCAGGTGGTTGTTCAAATCTGTTTAGTTCTGTAAGCTTTTGATATGCTATTTTCTGTCTATCCAGCATATGCATAGTTTTGAGATTAGTCTAAGACTCATGAAGGTCCACACACAAAAGTAGGGAATTCCCTTTTCCTCTGCTTTCTTCCTTCCCCTCATTCTACTGCCTAACTGGATTTCTCTTCATGGTTCCTTCTTGTATTTTTATTTTTATTGCCCTTTTGGTTTTGGATTTTGGATATACAATGTACTCATTATCTTTTAAATTAAAAAATATCTTTAGACATTTTAGATTTAAATCTGTTTTCCATATTTTAGTCTTCATCTGCAAATCAGAAAGCTATACACCTCTTTCTATTGGAATGGGATATCTATAGTCACCATTTTGAGTATATTAGAGGAAGTATGATAATCTGTAACTTGCTACCTCAAAATTTTAAATAATTTTTATTAATACCATTTCTTACATAAAGGAAAAAGCATTATTGTTATATCTTAAAGAATAAGAAGGCTAGCCGTAAGTGACCATAAATACAGTTTGCTACAATTAGAAATATTTTTGGAAAAAAACAATGAAAAAAGTTTAAATAGCCTATAAATAAAAGAAGATAAACATCAGAGATGGGAATTTCATGAGAAATTCTGAAAAAAAATTGATGTGGTAGTGTCTATAAACAGGTATAAATGAGAGATTGAAATTATTTTTGTGGGTAGGCTGAATGGCAGAGAGATAGAAAATCTTTTTGAAGATATTTTGCTTGAAGTGTTAAGAGAAAGAAAGCAAGGAACATTTAAGAATACTGAGGTTTTACAGAGTTAGCAAATATCATGCAGATTATTTTTATACTTTAATACCTGCTCTTCTACATCCTCATAGACCTGAGGGCTTAAAAGGCCAATGAGCTGTTTAAATTCTTGACTAAATTCTGTCTTGGTTTTCTGTTTACTTAGCAGACTTCTGAGCCCTGAAATGGAATAACAAAGGGTACAACTATTAATATAAAATATGATTTTGTTACCTAATCAGTATTAATTTGATGTTAAAAAGTCTGCTTTAGAAACAAATGAACACAAGATTAAACACATGATTTTTCTTTGTCCTTTCCTCAAACACTTCTAAGGTTGAGGTCTTTAAGATTTTTCTCCTCCTGAGAATTCTTGCGAGCTCACTTATGATATCTGATACAAAAATCTGTCTTGACATTCTCTTTATTTAAAAAAAAAATAGGAGTAGAATCACTGTGGTAAGTCAAAGAGCAGTGATAAATTTTTTTTGTTGTTTGAACATAAATACCTTAAATTGAAACATTTGAAAGATAAATATAAGCACATACTCAGTAAATATCTACTGTGTGGAAGCACTTAAGCAGGTTATTAGTAGTCATTATTAATAGAGAGATATTATTATTAAATATAAACACACAGTAACATATGTAATTTTGGGCAAATCATTATGTTCCTGAGCAAGTAATATAGGAGAAGTGCTATAACACTAGGATAGTCATTCTCATCCCCAAATAATATATAGTAGTAGAAAAAAGTGCGAAGTAAATACTGTTTCCAAGGCATGTTGGAATGATGTATTGTAATGTACACATTCAATATAAATACAAAAAGGTAAGGTAAAATGGCTTGTAGTGTACAACTGGGGAAGCCACTATTTGGATCTTTCCATGCCTTCTACTCTCTTCAAGACCCAAGTTCTCATCAGTATTAACAGCTATAAAATATTTTGAGGAACCTAAGTTCTACTATTGAGATAGAAGTCAAAGAAAGGGAGAAGGATTAAGGTAAAATTCCTTTATAATGAATTCTGTTGGATATTCCCATTTCTGTAGGAATCCAGTTACAGAGCTGAAAAATGTGTATCTGGTACAATGTCAACTAAAGAGTTCTATTACTAGCATTTTCTCTCTCTCTCTATTCCTGCAATACATATTAATAAAGTAATTATAACGTCTGTAGTAATGACTAATGCAAGGTAAGTTTACTAAAGTGTCTTCTCAATCATCATGAATGATAAAGTTTATCCTAATTGTTTAGGTATTAAATGTATCTTATTACATTCTAATCTTTTAAAAATCCCAGATAATATAACCATATATTAATAAGAAACCCATTTCTTGACCATGCTGAATAAGAAAAATAGATGAAAATTAATACATGGCTCTGGTTAGCAAAGAAATAAAACAAAGTTAACATATAACTTTGCTTGGCAATTAAAAAAATACATACTACCTGTGTGATCTTGGGTAAATTACCTGATTTTTCCATGCCTGTTTCCATATCTATAAAATGAGGATACGAGTATCTACACCATAAGGTTATTATACAAAAATTAAATACTTTAATGAATATAAAGTATGTAGAACAGTGTCTGACACAGGGTAAGTGCTCAATTAAATGAAAGCTATTATATGAGAATGGTAATACACTGAGTCCTTTCATCCTCAAAATTTCTGACTTTTTATTCACCTATGTATTTGATTTTGATGTAAGGCAACTTTTTTGTTTTGTTTTGTTTTGTTTTGTTTTTGAGGAAAGGCAGTGAAGGAGTTGGACAGTGATTATTCATTGATATAAAGATCAAAAGAGCTATCAACCTCTCACGCACAGCTCTATTTTTTCCACTAAAGCTAGTCTTGATAAAGTCACTGCTCTTTTTGGTCATTTTTTATTTATTACACTATATGGTATATTCAATGTACAACCTTTTTGTCAGAGAGAGAGTAAATATTTATTGTAACCTCATCAAAGTACCTACCACATGCCATCTGTTAAGACATGAAGATAGCTTGATTACATAAAGACATTGTTCTGAATTGGTATTTGTTGTGATAGGGTTTTATCTGCATAGTTCAGTTATTAACTTTTTGAAATATAAGAATTTTGTTTTTCATAAACCGTCAATAAAAATTTTCTTTTTGAGAATCCCAATAAAAGAAAGAATACACACACTACCTTTGTAGCAGGCACTTAGTCTCAGTAAAATCAAAATTTCTTGATGGGATTCGATCATCAACAGTAGGAGTTTTGCAGCAGTACTTCTTATGACTGGACTAGTTGACAAAAGCTTGAAAACAACTTCATTTAAAATAGAATGCAGGGTTTTTCCTTCTATTCTGAGTAAATCACCACTAACAGAATAAAATTTTTAAAAAAGTACCATTACTAACTGATGCATATGTATGACAACAAATTTAAAATAAAAGAGTTAATAACTTCATGCCTGACTGTGGCTTGATAACCACTTTTAAAAACATTTAGCTTGGTTCCAAGAATATATCATATTAAGTCACTTAATATTTGTTTAATTTCTACTACGTGCAAGGTACCATGCTAGGTACAATAGAGAATACAAAGTAGATGAAGGCCCTTTCCTCACAGAAGCCTTCAGTCAAATCAAGGGGAGAAGATAAATGTGCAAAATATTAATTAACAGATGATTCAAAAGCTTCAAGGCAACAATAAAAATAAAATCACAAGACAAGTTCATGATTAATTGTTAAATGATGCATGAAGACAAAAATGCTATAGAAATTCAATCATCATGTGGTTAGTATAGGAAGAACTTTATCTTTCCTTTGATATTTCCTTCATTATACTAATAACTTCATCTTGCATTACTGATGTCATGAAAAACTATCTAAAACTTAGAAATAGTCAAAAGGCATTACCTAGTGTCATTTTACTCATCCCCTTAAGGAGTATGTTATTTTCTAGGGTGTGCCTTTGTTTGATTTTCTACTTACTATTATTTTACAATTCTGTAAAAATACAGGTTGGCTGGTAGAAAACTGATAATACCAATTGATACTTATCTGAGAGCAATGCAAATACTCTTATTCAGCAGCAATGCAAATGATTCCTATCCAGTAGAAAAGGTCATTTTAAGGGTTATTACATATTGCATTATAATATATTAAAGTCTTTTTTTCTATTAACAATTTTTTACTCTATTAGCAAATTCATTTCTGTATTCTTTGGAAAACCAACTTTATAAATCTACGTTCCCTGAATTCTCCTTTGAACCTATATAAACATCTTAACTGGTTCCCTCATTAATTAATGAGTTGAAAAAAATTTTTGACCAGTTAAATATCATATTTGCACAAGACTCATGTTTTAGTTTTTGAAAACTACACTTTAGCAGTGACCAAAATGACTTTGCTAAGAGAAAAAGAGATCAGCAGCACCCTATTCTACATTTTAAAATCTTAGGGTTAAGATTCTAAAGGTCATCCAATCAAAATAGGTGGGAATCTTTGTGACACTTATTTCTGTGCCACCTTGCTCTTATGCTATTCCCTATGTCTAGGATGCTCACTCCTTTCCTCTGCATCATTCAATGTTACCACACCATTCAAAGTCAGGTCAAAACTATGCTCATTTCAGAAAGCCTTCCATAGATATCCCTATCCCAATCTGATTACTTCTTTACTCCGTATCCCACCAAGAGTTTATGCTATACTGTCATACACTAATTCAAATACTTTCAAATGTTCTTTATTTTCCTAATTCTAAAAACATCCTCTATATACCACTAACTACCATCTTATTTTTCTGCCTCTCTTCTAATCCAAACTTCCTGGTCTCTCTACTGCTTTACCACCCATTCATTTCTCAAACCATTGCATCTGGTTTTTTTCCTCACTACTTCAATATGTGGCCCTTAATAAGTTCATTTCATCAATGTAATTTCCCAAATGTCAAGTCACATATATATCACTAAATGTTTATTTTCCTACACCTATTTGTACCTGATACTCTCTACCTACTCTGCTTCTGTGATAAAAAGTTCTTTTGGTCTCCCCTTCACCCATACTTTTCTGCCCATTCTTTCTCAGTCTTCTTCATAGGCTCCCTTCCCCAGTATATCCCTAAAAGGTTATTTCCCAGGACTCCATTTTCAAGGCCTTTCTTTTCTCATTCTATTCATATTTCCCACTGATCTCATCTTCATTCATGTTTTCCACTACCACTTATAAGCTGATTTGTAAATCTCTAACTCTAGTCCAGAACCCTTCCAGAAGTCAGTTTATCTATTCATTTGATGGACATTTGAGTCATTTCTATTTCTTGGTTATTACAGATAAAACTGCTATGAACATTTCTGTATAAGTCTTTGTATGGACACATTTTACTGCCTGTTGAACTACCTATGCTCAGCATAACGTTTAATTCGTCATGTCTTACAAAACCAACTCTTTATATATTCCACATACCACCAATATAGAAAACTTAGTGTCTGTCATACCTGACTATACCTTTTATCCCATATCAAAACACTAAGTCCTGATTTTTACTTTTAATAGCTTTTTAAAAGTATAATTGGTATATAACTGTTCATATTTAAAGCATACAATTTGATTAGTTTGACATGTTTCACCAACACAAAACAAGAAAATGAATATATCCATCATCCCCCAAAGTTTCCTTGTACTTCACTGTAGTTCCTCCCTCCTTTCCCTTCCTATCTCTCTACCCCAAAGCCACCAGTGATCTTTCTGCCACTATAAATTAGTTTGTATTTTCTAGAATTTTACATAAATAGAATCATATAGTATGTACTCTTTTTTTGCCTGGCTTCTTTCACTCAGCACAATTATGTTTATATTCATCTATGTTGTCACATGTATGAATAGTTCATTACTGGTTATTGCTGAGTAGTATATTATTAATATTAATATTACATGGATTTACCAGTTTGTTCACCTGTCAATGGACATTTGAGTCATTTCTAGTTTTCAGATATTATGAATAAAGTTGCTATGAACATTAGTGTACGTGGCTTTGTATGGATATTTTCATTTCCATTTACAGAGGGGAATGGATGGATAATATGGTAGGTGTGTGGAATGGATGGATAATATGGTATACATTTAGCTTGTTAAGAAATTTCCAAACTATTTTCCAGAGTGATTGTACTATTTTACATTTCTACCAGCAGTGCATGAGAGATCCAGTTCTTTCACATCCTTGTCAATACTTGGGTTTAAATATTAGCCATTTATCAGGTATGCAGTGGTATCTTCATACTGATTAATGTTGCTGAACATCTTTTCATGTACTTATTTCCCATCCATTTATCTTCTTTCATGAAGTGTCCAAATCTTCTGCCTATTTTTTGCATTTTTTTATTATTGAAATTTGACAGTTCTTTATATATTCTGGATACAAGTACTTAATAAGATATTAATATACACTTTGAAAACATTTTCATCTGCCTGTGTTTTGTCTTTTTTACTTCTTTAAAAGCATCTTTAGAAGAAAAGACTTTAAAAATTTTAATAAAGTCTATTTTTTAATTCTTTTTTGATGAAGTCTAATTTAAGTCTAAACAATTTCTTATTTTATAGATTTTCTTTGGTTGTCGCATCTAAGAATCTAAGAAATTTTTGCTTTATCCAAGATCACAGAGTTTTCTACTGTTTTCCTTTTCGTCTTTTTTTTTCTTTTTTAAGGAACAGGATCTCGCTCTGTCACCCAGGCTGGAGTGCAGTGGTCGATCATAGTTCACTGCAGCCTCAAACTCCTGGGCTCAGGTGATCCTCCCGCCTCAGTTTCCCGAGTAGCTGGGACTACAGGTGCACCACCACACCTGGTTAATTCTTTTTGTTCTTTTGTAGAGTCAGGGTCTCATTATGTTGCCCAGGCTAGTCTTGAACTCCTGGCCTCAAGTGATCCTCCCGCCTCGGCCTCACAAAATGCTAGGATTGCAGGCATGAGCCATGACACCCAGCCTATTTTTCTTCAAGAAGTTTTTGTACTTTAAGTTTTACATTTAGGTCTATTATTCATTTTGAGTTAATTTTCGTATACGGTGAGAGGTATAGACCAAAAATTCTCTTATTTGCATATTGACATAGCCAATTGTCCCATCATCATTTAAAAAGATTATCCTTTTTCCACTGAATGACCTTTATATCTCTGCTGAAAATCAATTATCCACATATGTGTGAATATATTTCTGACTGAATTCTGTTACACTGATACATTTGTATATCTTTTTTTTTTTTTAATTTTCATTTCATGAAAATTATGAAGGTGCAAACATTTTGGTTACATTTTATGTCTTTGCGTCACCTAAGCGAGGGTCAGAGGCATGCCCTTCCCCTCTACAATGTTCACCGTGTCCTTTAGCTGTGAGTTTACCCCCCAACCCCCTACTCCCTGGAGAATATTAGTACCGTGTGAGCACCATAGTGTTGATCAGTTAGTGCCAATTTGCTGGCGAGTACATGTGGAGCCTATTCTTCCGATCTTGTGATACCCGGATAATGGGCTCAAACTCTACCCAGGAAAATATAAGAGGTGCTAGATCAATCTGATATATTTGTATATCTTTTTATTAATACCATACTGTTTTAATTCCTGTAGCTTTATAAATAAGTCTTAACATTAGGTACACTTCTCCAACTTTGTTCTTCATTTTCGAAGTTGGCTAGGCGGCTAGGCGTGGTGGCTCACGCCCGTAATCCTAGCACTCTGGGAGGCCGAGGCGGGCGGATCATTCCGAGCTCAGGAGTTCGAGACCAGCCTGAGCAAGAGCGAGACCCCGTCTCTACTAAAAAAAAATAGAAAGAAATTGGCCAAACAACTAAAAATAGAAAAACAATTAGCAAGGCATGGTGGTGCATGCCTGTAGTCCCAGCTACCTGGGAGGCTGAGGCAGGAGGATTGTTTGAGCCCAGGAGTTTGAGGTTGCTGTGAGCTATGATGATGCCATGGCACTCTAGCCTGGGCAACAGAGTGAGACTCTGTCTCAAAAAAATAAAAAATAAAAAATAAATAAACTAAAAAAAAATAAAAAAATAAAAAAGTTGGCTAGGCTATTTTAATCCTTTGATTTTCATATGAATTATAGAATCAGCTTATCAATTTCTACAAAAACAGGATTTTGACTGGGATTGTGTTTAAGGAATATGACAGGGTATATCTTTCCATTTATTTATATATTCTTTAATTATCAACAATATCTTTTAGTTTTCATTGAACAGGCCATTTTTATCTTTTGTCAGATTTAACCCTATGTATTTTATATTGCTTATGCTATTGGTAATTGCAATTTTTAAAAATTTCAATTTCTGAATGTTAATTGATATAAAAATTCAATTTATATTTTTATACTGACTTTGAGTCCTACTACACTTGCTAAAGTTATTTATTGGTTTTTGAAGCTTCTTTGTACATTCCACTGGATTTTCCACATGGATTACATTGTCATCTCTGAATACAGAAAGTTTTATTTCTTCCTTTCTTTTATGAATAATATTTTTTTTTCATGTTTGACTGCACTGGCTAGAACCTCTAGCACAATGTTGAAGAGAAGTGGTCAGAGTGGACATCCTTGTCTTATTCCTGATCTTATAAGGAAACACACAGTATTTTACCATTAAGTATGATATTAGCTACAGTTTTTTTCTAGATGCCCTTTATCAGGCAGGGGAGGTTCCCTTATATTACTCCTTTGCTAAGAGGTTTTCTCTTATTATTAAAATCAGTAGGGAATGGTGGATTTTCTCAAAAGCTTTTTCTGTATCTATTGATATAATAATATGGTTTTTCATTTTCAGTTTGTTAAAACGATGAGTTACATTGATTGACTTTAGAATATTAAACAATCCCTGAATCCTGGGATAAACCAGACTTAATTCATGATGTATTAACTTTTTAATATATTGTTGGATTTCACTTGCTAAACTTTTGCTTAGAATGTCAGCATCTATGTTAATAAGCATATTGATGAGTACTGTCTTTTCTTATAATGTCTTTGGTTTTGGTATTAAGGTAATGCTGACCTCATAAAATGAGTTGGGAAGTATTTCCTCCTCTCAATTTTCTGGAAGAATTTGCTTAGGAGTATTATTTCTTCCTTAAATGTTTAGTAGAATTTACCAGTGAAGAAGCCATCCGGACCTAGAGTTTTCTTTGTGGGAAGATTTTTAGCCACAAATTCATCGTTTATAGCCATGTAGGGTACATTAGGGTTATCTATTGCTTCTTGAATGAATTTTGGTAGTTCGTGTCTTTCATAGAACTTATCCATTTCATTTAAGCTGTTAAATTTATAAGCAAGTTGTTCATATTATTCCCTTGTGATATCCTCAGTATCTGTAGACTCTGTTGTGATGTTACCTCTCTAATTCCTGATATTGGTCACTTGTATTCTTTCTTTTCCTTTCCTGATCATTCTTGCTACATGTTTCTTCTTCTCAAAGAACCAGTTTGTCATTTATGTTCTCTCTTGTTTTTGCTTATTATTTTACTGATTTCTGTTTTGATCTTTATTATTTTCTTTCTTCTGCTTAGAGTTTATTTCCCCCTTCTTTTCCTGGTTTCTTAAAGTGGAAGCTGAGGTCAAAGATTAGAGATTTTTCTTCTTTTCTAAAATAGGTGTTAGTAATATAAATTTTCCCCTAAGTACTACCTTAACTACGATGCATCCCAGAAATTCTCTTATGTTGTGTTTTTGTTTCCATTCATTTAAAAACAGTTTCTAATTTTGCTTTTCATTTCTTCTTTGTCTTGTGAGTTATTTAAATATGTGTTATTATTTACCACATACTTAGGGACTTTTGAGAGATCTTGATATCAATTTCTAACTTAATTCCATTGAGACCAGGTAACATACTTTGTATGACTTACATCCTTTTAAGTTTCTTGAGATTTGTTTTATGGTTCATCTTTATAAATATTCCATTTGTATTTGAAAAGAATGCACATTTTGTTGTTTCTTAGTAGAATGTTCTAAAAATGTAAATCAGGTCAAGTTGGTTGTTGTTCACTGTAATTGAGGATTTATTTCTCCTCATAGTTCTTGTCAACTTTTGCTTATGTATTTTGTTATTAGGCCAATAAACATGTCCCCTTGATGAAGTGACTTCCCTATGACTTTGAAATCACCTTTTTTATCACTGGTAATATTCACTGCTTTGAAACTTTCTTTCTTTTTTTTTTTTTTTTTTTTTTTTTTTTTTTTTTTTTTTTTTTTTTTTTTTTTTTTTTTTTTTTTTTTTTTTTTTTTTTTTTGTTGTTTGTTTCTGAATTTTACCTTTGAAATAATTATAGATTTGTAGGAAGTTGTAAAAATAGTATTGAGAGGTCACATGCACCCTTCATGCAGTTTCCCCCAATGGTAACATCTTACATAACTATAGCACAAAATCAAAACCAGGAAATAGATATTGGTACAATCCATGGAGCATATTCAGATTTTGTCAGTTTTACATGCACTCATGTGTGTGTGTGTGTGTGTGTGTGTGTGTGTGTGTAGTTCTGTGCAATTATGTCACATGTGTAGATTCATATAACCACCACCACATTCAAGATACAGAACTGCCCTATCGCCACAAAGATCCCTCGTGCTTCTCCCTTAGAGTCATACCCATACCTCTTCTCTCCTCCCCACCATCCATAACCCTTAGCAACCACTAATCTGTTTCCCATCTCTATAATTTTATCATTTTGAGAACGTTCTATCAGTGGAATTATACAGTATGTAACCCTTTGAGGTTGTCTTTTTTCACTCAACATAATACCCTTGATGTCTATCCGAGTTGTTGCATGTACCAATAATCTCTTACTTTTAACTGCTGAATAATATTCCATGGTACCACCATTTGTTTAACCATTCACCCATTGTAGGATTTTTTTTTTTTTATTGTTTGTTGTTTATAGGGGTACAGGTGTTTAGGTTACGTATGTTGCCCTTGCCCCCCCTTCCCCCCAAGTCCCAGTCCCAAGCGTGTCCATCTCTCGGAGGGTGCGCATTGCACCCTTTGTGTATGCATATATCCGTCCCCTCCTCCCCCTCGCCCCTCCCCCTTCCCCCTCCCTCCCTACCCGACAT
>RJWJ010014529.1:0-37759 GCA_004363605.1 Indri indri | reverse complement strand
TATGTATTACGTAAATGAATCCATTTAACTACTCTTGTTGGATATTTGTATTGTTTTAAAATTTTTATCTTCTTACCAGTGCTGAGAAGAAATAAGCCAGTTACTTTCCCGGAGGCTTCCTTTCTCTCCCCATAGGAGGAAAAAATCCTTCCTGCCGGTCTCCCCTCCCCTGCCCTTGGCAGGCCAGTCCCCCTTCTGTCCGAATTGTTTGCAGGTGAGATGAAGTTTTGCCACAAGGGGTCCCCCACGCTCTTTAAGCGAAAGCAAGCATTTGCCGGCGTTGAGAGGGATTTGGAGCTGAAGTCGGGTTTAGCACCCCAGCTCTGCCACTCACTCCCCCCAGGACCTTGGACGAGTGATTATCCCTCTCTGTGCCTCAGCTTTCCCGTCTGAGAATTGGGGAGAGCCGTCATTTACCCACATTATCCAATTTCCATAGCAACCTCACAAGAAAAGTGCTTAGCATGGTGCCTGGTGCACAGTGGGCACTCAACACCTGACAGCTCTTCATAATATTGTCAGTCCTACTCCGGCTGTCTTCCTTCCTGAGAAATTGGGTTTGCAATAATGCCAAGCTCAAGGGGTCAAGGAGAGGGTTAAATGAGATCGCACAGGGAAAGTAGCCAACAGTTTCGGTTGATTGAATTTTAACTTTTAAACAATATTTGTTATTTTTATTATTGCAAGGTCATGGTCTACTGATGCCCCCAACGTATAGAAAAGGATAGGAAATAAATTAGGCTAAACCTTTGACAGGAAGTCAGAAGGGACAGTGGCTTTTCTTTGGGAATAGAGGTTGATGTCCCCATCCTCAGCACCCTTCCCAACGTCATCAGCTGAGAAAGTCCCGAGCAGGGCTACCGTGTTGCACAGCCCTAAGAGCACCTATTCTCGTAGACTCCCTGGAGTGCAATTTAAGTGGCATCCCTCAGGTATGCAGCAAAATGACCCAGCTCTGTGCCCATTCTCTCAGGAGACCAAACACCCATCTCTGTGATGGAGAACCCCCTTCAACAGTCCTAGCCCACACCATCTTCTTGTGTTGGAGAAATTCATCCAAGTGGCCCCTAATTTTGCAGGGACACCTCCCAGCTCTGCAAAGGGTAGCAACAGGGTGACACTTTTCCAGCCTCCCTGTCAATCACGGTGGCCGTCTTGGGAGACTATTATTTGTGGAGCTGGGACTTAAAACCAGGTCTAGTCCGAGTTCATCACTGGAATTCTTATCTGCTATTCAATATATATATATATATACACACACATATATGAAAATATAGAAAAAAGAATGTATATAAACAACATACATAGCTAAGACAATAGACAAGGGAATATGTGAATACATTCACACACACGTATATAATCTTAAGTTTTTGCTTTATTATTTTTAATTGACACAATGATTGTACATATTTATAGGGTACAGTGTGATATTTCAATACATATATACAATGTGTAATGACCAAATCAGGGTAATTAGCATACCCTTCAGCTCAAACATTTGTCATTTGCATTGGGAACATTCTCTATTTGAAAATATACAATAAATTATTACAGTCACCCTGTGCTATAGAACACTAGAGCATTCCTCTTAATCTAGCTATACCTTTGTGTCCATTAACCAATCCCTGGCTGTCCCCACCCTGTCCCCCACTTTCCAGCCTCCTAGTAACCACTATTCTACTCTCTACTTCCGTGAGATCAACTTTTTTTTTTGATAGCTTCCACATGTAAGTGAGAACACGTGATCTTTGTCTTTCCATGTGTATAATCTTTTAATCTTCTCAACAGTCCTGTGAGAAAGGTACCATATCATGCCCATTTCACGGATGAGCAGACTAAGGCCCAGAGATAGCAGGCGACTTGCTCCAGAGTCCATGCTCCTCACAGTAAGCTCTGCTGTGAGCATTTAAAGGACTGAGCACCGTGCCTGCCTCACGATAAGCTGTTATCACCAGGGACTCTGAAGGAACCCCAAGTTGGCAGGCAAGGGGGTCCTCCACTTGGATGCTTTTTAACTGATCTTCTGCAGGGTGGGGGTGCAGAGCTGGGTTATCTCACCGTGGCCTTTCAACCCCTCGAAGAGCCGGGGTCAGGGCTGGGGCAGCAGGCCTGCTGAGAGCTAGTGGGCTGGGCAGCGTGGGCCGTGTCAACGTGAGATGTCCCAGGAGGACTCTGGCTGTGGAGGGCTTAGGGGTGGGGCCTAGGGTGGGGAGGGGTGGGCGGGCGATGCCCTGCGATCCACAATGCCTGTCCAGAAGGACAGAGGGGAGGCTGGGAGCTGGCGCTAAGGCTGCCCTCGCCCCCTGTTTCAACCAGCAGCTCCTCGAGGTTTTAGTTTTAATACTTATCTTTACAACTATTTAAGATTACAAAGTTATGTCTTTAAGGGAAAACAAGAAATAGAGTTATATTATCCTCTCACCCTAGGCCAACCAGTAGTCACCATTCGATGCATTGCTTTGACCATTCTAGATACCTACATAAATACACACACAGGATTCTCCCCATTTTGCAAATATGAGATCACACTACATTGTTATTTCACAATGTGCATTTTTCACCACGACCTCCTGGATATGGTTTCAAGGTAAAAGCCACGGGTCCCACCCCATCTAATGGCTGCCCGACCTTCCACTCATGGACGCAGCGTCACCACCATCACGCAGCCACTTCCCCACGACGGGCAGAAGGCCGTGCCCAGACTCGCGATGTGATAAGATGTGCTACGGTCAACACCATTGTCCTTTCTTTGTTGAGTGCTTACTTCTGTCGCTAAGCTAGAGCTCTGGAAATGGGACAAAAATCCATGCAATCTGGGAATTTTATGTCACACAGGGACAGAAATTGATGTTGGTTTCAATTTTCAATGCCTAAAAAAGTTGAATTTTGGGGTCAACAGTCATGACTTTAGAAGAGCCAGCATACAGCAATAATAGACCAAATCTTGATTTGTTTTAAAATAGACAATGCACTCTTCCTGATTGTGCCTGGGCCAGTTCACAGCACCACTCCCTTCGGCTCCCAACCATGCACCACGGGTTAGCGACAGAAGGGTTGGCAGAAGATAGTAAAATTTAAAACAATGTCAATGATCAAACAATTCCTTCCTGTTATTGTGGGTGCTCCCATGACACCCCTCTTGATACAACAGTGCTGCCCAGCTACACTCTCACCCACAGGATAAGAGGCTATTTTTTAAGAAGCTTTTACAATTTCGAAATAATTTTATCTGTCACAAAGATCACAAGGTTTCCATAGACCCCAGACCCTTCACGTTAACATCTTCCAATAGCACAGGGCATTTGTCAGAACTAAGAAACCAACCTTGGTACGTTATTCTTAACTCTGGGCTTTATTCAGATTTTGCCACTTTTTGCTCCAATGGCTTTTTTCCCCTATTGCAAGATCTCATCCAAAATCTCACATTGTGTTTTGTCACATGTCCCTTAGTTGTTTCCCCCATCTGCTCAGTCCAAAGCTTCTGTCTTTCCTTGTTGTCCATGACCTCGATGGTTCTGAGCAGCACTGGTCAGGTGCTTAGTAGAACATCCCTAACTCCGTTGGCATTAGTGTGATGCTTTTCTCACGAGACTGGGGTGATGGGTTACCAGGAAGCCCACCACGGAGGGGAAGCACCTTTCTCACCTCACCAGCCTCCTGCCCTCACAGGCGGTGTTAATCTCCATCACCTGGCCAAGGTGTTGGCTGCCAGATTTCTGCACTGTAAGGCTACCATTTTCTTCCTTTTCTCCCCACCTCCCTAAAGAATGAAGAGAGGAGATTAAGCTCCACCTTCTGGGTGGGGATGTACTGGCATATTATTTGGGTTTCTTCTGTAATGAAGGGTTGTCCTTTTTCCAGCAATGACTTTTGTAAAAAGAATTCCTCAACTTCCACTGAAGTTCCAAGATGGATAACAACATGCCTGATGACTTCAAGATCACGCCCTGCACTCTAATTCAAGCTGTGTGGGGGTTACCCCCAAGTTCAAGTGAGATCACCAGTATCAGCTGGGTTGCTTCTCAGAGTCCTCCAAAATCCTGCTCAGGGTCTGGCATCAGAGGGGGAATTGGGTGGTGTCTCAGTTGTGTCTTCAAGCTATGGCTTCTCAAGCTGTGGCCCCCAGACCAGCACAGCAGCGTCACCGGGAGCCTCGTTTACAAATGCAGATCTCAGGCCCCACCTGGACATCCTGAATCAGACTCCAGTTTAGCAAGAGCTCCGGTGATTCCTGTGCAGGTGCATAGTTTTGGAAGGGCTATTTTAGAACCCCAGAATCACCAGGAGCAGAGCAGGGACAGGAAGACGATCAGCTCCAAGCAGCAATCTCTGCTGCTGGGGCACCTGCCTTCGTTCTCTTTCCTGCAGTCCCGCAGCTGGGAGGGCAGAGGCGCAGGTCACAGAGGTGGGGAGGAGGGGCGGCAGCAGCAGCAGATGGCCCCAAGACAGGCCTGGGGCTGAAGGAGGGCTGGTGGGCTGGGAGAGGGGGACAGTGGTGGCAGAGCTGATGGATGAGTGTGGTGCCTGGGATGGCCCTGGGGAGCGGGAGGAGAACAGGGACGGAGTGATGGATGGGCTGGGTGGAGAGGACGCTGGACAGCTGTAAGGAGCAAAGGGCTCCAGGCTGGAGAGCCTGCTGTGGGTGGCAGCAGAGCCCGAGGGCCCTGAGCAAGAAGGCATTTCTCTCTCCTTGTGGCAGAGCTCACAAAGCTCACCCAACCCACTCTCCTGCCTATTCTGTTCTTAATTTTTTTAAAGCATACATTTCAGTAACATCAAGTACATTCACAGGCTTGTACGACCGTCACCATCCAAGTCCAGAACTGTTGACCGACAAGCTCTGGTTACTGACCCTTGCTCTAGATCATGAGCTGTGCCATATTGGTCTTTGGATCCCAGGGCTTAGAACCAAGTAGGTTTTCCAGGCTTTGGAAGCATGAAACACATTCTACTTTTGTTAACTAGTTGTCTTAGAAAACCCTGCAGTCATTCATACCAAGCAGTCTCAGTTTGTCATCAGATCCATCCTCCACGTTTTTGGGAACTGATCAAATGGGGTCCCCTGCTCTGGACTTCCAGGGGAGCTCTGCTACTGGAAGGCCCAGCAGGACATCAGAGATGGGGGGTGGGAGGACAGAACTCAGGGCATTTAGCCTCCTGCTGGCTGCTGGTTGGCCTGTGGCTTCTCCCCCACCGTCTTTCCTCCAAGTTCTAGTAACTGCACCCTGCCCTTGCCCCTTTAGGAGTAGGGTCTGCAGCCCCAGGGCGCTTCTCCACTTCTTTTGAGTTTCGCTGCTTGGTTCATTTCCACACCTTTGAGGACAGTTTAACAAAGGAGTTTCAGTTGGATGTGCCCCATTTCCTACTGGGACCCTGAAAGCTAGGAGAATTAAACAGAAAACCCAGGCTTGGCACTAAGGACTTGTCAGCCATCAGCTCCCTCATTCCCACCTAGGAGTTAGGTAAGAGGCTCAGGCTCTAAGATGGCCCCAGTGGCCCCTGCACCTCCTGGTGTTCCTGCCCATGTAAACCCTCCTTCCCCCCGGCCAAGTGTGAGTAGGACCTGTGACTTGCTTCTAGCCAATAGGACATGGCAAAGGGGATGGGATGTCACTTCTGTCATGTTACAGAAGATTGTACTGTCCATCTTGCTAGCAGACTCTCCCCCATCACTGGCTTTGATGAAGCCAGTTGCCATGTTGTGGTGGCCCATGTGGCAAAGAGTGAAGGCGGCCCACAGCCGGCAAGGGGCTGAGGCTCTCCGTTCTACAACCTGCAAGAAACTGAGTCTTGCCAGAGACCACAAGACCTTGGAAGTGGATCCTTCCACAGTTGACCCTTGAGATGAGACCCCACCCGACACTTTGATTGCAGCCACCTGAGATGCTGTTCCAGAGGATTCAGCTAAGCCATGTACTGACCTCTGAACTGACCACAGAAACTGAGAACTGTGTGTTGTTTTGAGTTTGTGGCAATCTGTTAAGCAGTAATATATAACGTGGCAATTGCCTCTATTTTCCGGGTGAGGAAAACAGGGTTCCAAGAAGAGCTAACTTGCCCCAGAGACAGAGCTGGGGGACTGGCAGAGTGAAAGGCTTTGAGCCCAGGGCTAACCGTTAGGCCCTCGAGGTCACTGCCCCTCCTGTATGTGTAGATTTCCACCAAGCAGATGCCTCCTTGGGTCTCACTGTCCTCGGTGAGTGACTTGTCTCTGAGCTCCTTCCTGCTCTACCCAGCGCCTCCCGGGGAATGGCAGGGGCCAGGGTTTGTACAACAACATCCAGTTGTCAGCACTGGCATTTGTCAAAGGAAGTGGCTGCTCTTGGGGTCCTCTGCCCTCCCCGAAGTGGACACTGCTTTTGAAAAGTGCTAATGTACAAGCTTGTCAGGCCCAGCCTGTGGGGAGAGGGGAGGGCTGAAGCAAGGCTCTGATGCTGGGGGACAGAGAAGGGGGGTGTACAAACCACCTCTCTTCAGATCATTCTGTTCTGAAGACCCAGAGCTGCACCGGTGAGGCTGGGGGTGGGACGAAGGGTGAGGATGCAGGTAAACACCCTCTCTAGAGTGGAGGCCAGTGCCGAGGGCACGCAAGTGGAGAGCATATCTGCCCAGCACTGAGTGGAAGCTAAAGGATTCCTTTACGTTACAGGGTAGGGGAAGAACGGAGATACAGTCCACCAACCGAAAGAGAATTAGGACTAGAATTTAGTGAGAATCTTGCCCCTTGGAAAGGGGGCTTGTAAGCAGCTGGCTGCCTGGCCAAGCGTGGGGACATTCCCAGATCTCCCTGCCTCAAGGTCCTGATTTAGTATTTATCTCCTTTTATTACATAGGAATAAGTAACTCCAGATAAAGAATGTACACAAATAGTCTCTAATCAACAAGAGGGCAGTTTTGTTGCCTAGAAACGTGAGATACAAGAGTAACCAAGGCACTGTGTGCCTGCTTAAATGAATGGCTTTAACCCTCTATTAAGATACTTAATTACCAAGTACCAGATACCATGCTAGGCTCAGGGATACAGTCAAAACAAGGCAAATTTAAATCTTTGCATTATTGAGCTTACATCCTGGTGAGCAGAGTCAGATGATTACTGCATAACAAAGCACCCCAAAGCTTAGTAACTTAGAACAACGATTGATTGCTCATTTCTCATACCGTGGGGTCAGGCATTTGGGCAGGGCTCAGTGGGCAGCTCTTCTGCCATAGTGTCATCAGCTAGAGTCATTTGTGTACTTATATTTAGCTAGTGATTCAGGTGGAACACTGATGGTCTCTCCATCCTCCTTGGTCTTTCTGTACATGACCTCTCATCACTGAGTGGTTCAGCCTGGACTTCCTTACGGCATGGTGGCTGGGCTTCACGAAGGGGGGATAAAACGGCTGCAAGTCCTCCTCAGGGCTCAGAAGTCCTAGATCATCACTTCCACCATACTTTATTGGTTAAAGCAAGTCCCAGGGCCAGCCCAGACTGAAGAGGAGGGGAAAATTACTTCTGTGAAGAGTGACAGACACATTCAGGAAGGGAGGAATTGCTGGCATTTTTGGAGACTCTATCTGCAATTATGTGTTGGGAAAGTGATATGCTCAGTGAATATTAGACATAGCGAAGAGCTAGAAAACAATCTGGAGGGTACATGAGAAGTGCTGTCCAGAGTTGAAGTGTTTAGGTATGTTTCCATATATTTTTAAATGATACATATTCATGATTATTTAATCCTCAAGTATTACATGATGAAGGTGTTATCCGCATTTAATGTAAGTGGAAATTGAAAGAGGCAGATGACTTGCTTAGGATGACACAGCTAGTTAGTGGTGGGGCTGGGGTTTGGAACTAGGGCACAACTTTGTAGATCTTTACGATATAATACAAATACAATAGAAAAACGAAAATAAGATGGTGGTGCCACAAAGGAGTATGAAATACTCGTACAGTTGTCTCTCCAGCTAGGGTGCATGTTTCCTGATGGCAAAGCCAGCCACGTCTTATCCCTTTTCGATGTACAGAGTACTGTTGCACTAAGTGGGGGACTACTGGAAGGTAAAGGACTTTGTGGAATCCCATTTGATTAAGGCGATCCATATCATATGCACACACACTCTGTATTATGGGGGAAGGCAAGGGGGTCGACTCCAGTTTGGCCGTGTCCAATCCCAGAGGTCTTCCAGGCCACCACATGCCCTGTGGCTCTGACCTATTGGGCTGGAGGCTGCCTGGGAAAGGGTTGAGTATCCTCTCATGAAAGTAGCACTGATAACCCCTGGTTCCAGCTCACCCCACCCCAATCATGGAGTTAAGGTTTCTCCCAGTCTCTAGTCCATGAAAGAACCTTTTCTTCCCAGATCTTGAGAGTAGGCAGTGGTGATGGGGAAGAAAAGGGGGACCTTAACCTTTGCATAAAATGGACTTTGGGCAAGTTATTGAGCTCTGAGTCACACAGCTAGGAAGTAGAGCCAGGATACAACAGTCTATTTTATCAGTTGGGATTAATAAAAGTACCTGGTATTAACACAGGGTTGTTTTAAGGATAGGATGAAAAGTGCTCATAATGCCGCTTGGTGGTTCCAGCCACGTAATCACAGGATTATACTGTAGCCAAGAGCTAGGCTTCTCCCTCTGGGCTCTCCTGATGTGATCCTGTCCTTCCTCACTTCCTGGGCACAACAGGGGACAGAGAACAGACCCTCCGTCCTGCCATGCACAGGGGCAAGGCTGCTGAAAAATGTACCCTAGCCCCAGTTGCCTTATCCAATGCTGGGGGGACATGTAGACACCTGGAAGTGGGGGTCGTGAGTCTCGTGCAGATCTCTATGCAAAGAAGTAGCCCCGTGAGGTCAGCAGAACCCAGAACCAGTCTCTTCCTGTGTTGCTGTTGAGAGAACAGAAGTCTACCTCTGGGGATAGAATTTGTGTCTGTTGCTGGGCGGCAGGAAAGGGCTAACTTTCCACTAGAAAGTGAGTTCTTCCAGGGAGGGACAGAATTCCCTCAATTCTTGGTGCTTACACACAGTAGGTACTCAAGCGGCAACTGTGAATGGCCAGCTTCATGGAAGGCACCTCCATCTTGTGGTCCACTTACTTGCTGGAAGTGACATCCTGGGGATGTCTTCTCTCTAGCTGCCCCAGACTTTGGTTTCATCTGCTCCCGAGGCTCCCTTCCTCCACTGGCCGGCCCTGCAGTCTGTCACTGGCAGGACAGCCAACCTCAGAGCCGGGTGACCTTTCAAAGACATCAGGACTTGTTTAATTTTCAAAATTCACTTCTCTTCATCCTTCTTATCAGAGTCCGCTAGGCCCCAGCCTGGGAGGCTGTTTGGCATCTTTCCCTGAATTTTGAAACAGATGGGCTGGGGCCTTCTCAGATGGAGTCTTGTCTTCCTAACCAAGAGGATTATAGAGAAAGGAAAAACAGTGATAGAATGAGGTGGGGGTGGAGAAGAGTTCCTAGAGAAAAGAACCACCAAACACATATTGAGTTATTATAATGCCTGACTCATTTTCATAAAACCTTGTTCTTTGTTATTGTATCTTCTATAAGATTTTCTACGCACATGATCACAACTTGTGTGTTTAAAGTCTATCACACTTGAAGCACTTCATGTGCATTAGTTTACGTAACCCTCACAGCAGCACCTTGAGGTCCTGTTATCCCCATTTTACAGGTGAGAAAACTGAGGCATAGCTAGGTAAGACATTGCCCCAAGCCATGCATCATGTGAAGGGGCCAGGGTTTAGTCCCAGCTCCGTGGACTCACCTAGTATTGCTTGGTGCAAAGACTGCTGTGTGTAAACTTCAACTGATCCTCACAATAGCCTTGGAGGAGAAATATATCCTTCCTGTCTGATATGAGTCTGAGTATCTCACTTTACCTTTCAGTTGCACAGCCAGCAAACGCCGAGCACAGGAGGAATAATCACATAGTTATAGCAACTGATACTAAACAGTATCTGGTATATGGAGTCAAAGTCCTTTAACTTGTATGAATCTACTTAATTCCGTCAGCCCCATGAAATAGGCACTATTATCATCACTTTACAGGAGAGGGAAAAATAAGGCTCAGGAATAAAAAGAATTGTATCTCAAGATCAAAGTGCTGACGAGTGGTGGAAACCTGTTTAAATCTCAGCCACCTGACCCCATAGCCTGAATTCTTGACTATACTGTACTATATCTCCCCTCTCTGCTGACCGTGGTTGGCTGGTTCCCAACACAGGGGTCTTTTTCCAGTGGGTCACCTGGTGCTCATAGATAAACAATTCTCGGTGCTCAACTGCGGCAGACACCATGGAACTACATATTACTCACTTTTCTTCCTTTTTCCTTCTGCCCTGACCCATCGAGACCCCTGCAGATTCCTCTAGAACCTGCAGGGGCATTTTGAGGCTGGTCCAAACTGGTTCGAGTGGAAAACATCCCTGGAATAAGTGAATAGTTGTAGTAGGTTACAACCACTGAAGCCAGGGAGGGGAGAAGAGATTTTTCCAAAAGGAAAGCTATGACAAGGAAACCATAATTGGGAATGATGGGCACAGACCTGTCTTTTATGATGGAGGGGAATTTGTCAAGAGAAGCCTGAAAGCTTGGCTTCTAATGCCACTCATGAAGTGAGGATAGTGCAGGGACCTTCTCAGCTGGAAGTTAGCAGAAAGGCTGTTAAGTGGCCTCTTGCTGAGAACTCCCAACTTGGGGACACAGATGAGCAAGTTTCTTCCTTTTGGGGTCTGGCTACCTTAGTCCTAAGACGTCCAAGACCTCTGAACCTAGAGGGTCAGATATGGGCTCAAAAGAGTGAGACCAAGATTGATAACAAAATCAGCTAAAATGAAATGTGCTAAGTTTCTAGTTTCTCAACTTGACTTTGACTATTCTATTTTCCCCTGATTTCATATCATGATTATGTCATTTACCATGTTGTCTTATGCCTTATGTGAATTTAAGCATTACCTTTATCATTTTGAGATTTTTAGTCTCATTGAATAAAATTGAAAGGAGGGAAAGGAAAAATGTTTGGGGAATATATACCCTGTGCCAGGCATGACGCTAGGTGCTGGGGACACAGCCCTGGAGGCAGCAGCTGCCATCTTTTTGCCTCTCCTGTACGCCCTCGGATTATCAAATAAATGTCCGTTACCACGGTGAGGAGCTCTAGCATGGGAATGGAGGACTCTTCCAGAGGAAATATCTAGGGGTCTCAACCTAGTCAGGGGAGTTGTTTTATACTAATTATGTTATTTTAACCTCCTCTGGTTTTATCCATCTCTTTAATTGGGTTTCTTTTATCCTTTGTTTGGAATATTATCCATTTAGAGTTTTATTCTTGCTTGATGGACTAGCAGGCAGGAAACATGGATATGAGGGTGGCTGTTGCCAGCCCAGTCCCCACTCTAATCAAGTGTCTTTTTAGCTTCCCTTTGCAGCAAATCCCCCGCCCCCAACCCCCCAACACTCACTCCCTCAAAACTCTGGCTGTGGATTCCTAACTTATACAGAATAAGAATTCTTCAACATTTAAAGCTTAACTGCTGGAACTAGATTTTCTTTCAAACATTCTGTTTTTATTTGAGGGTGCACATGGTGATATATGATACATTCTAAACATCTTACTAAAAGTACTTGACGTTTGGGTGCTTACTGCATGCCATGATTTTATCTAATCTTCACCACGCCCACGGATGCAAGGTGTTTATTAATATTTCCATTTTTCAGTTGGAGGAAACTGAGGCTCAGCAATGCTGAGAAATTTGCCCGAGGTCACGTGGCTGGCTACGAATGGGAGGTGGTGCTTGAATCGCACAGTCCAGTCCCAAAGTGTAGGATCTTCCTAAGGTTGGGACTAGCCTTGTAATGGTCTGGAATTATAGAAGCCACAAACCCACACCACTACAAATTGAGAATTGGGTCAAACTCCTACAGGAAGAGTTATTCCCTCCTGGAGGAGATACCATTGTGTTATACACTCTGGGAGATAGAGGCCAGTCTCACAGACTCTGATCCTTGAAGGTAATGACTTGCTGAGTACAAGGTAGAAGCCAGATCAGGATTTGTCCCTTCCCACCAGTGTGACTTGGGTGAGCCTCAGTTTATTTATCCATTAAGTGGGGTCCTACTGCCTCTCCCTCAGAGGGACAGTTTGAGGATCAAATGAACATGGAAAGAATGGACAAAGGCGTAAGGGGGAAATATCAGAAGTGTAGGAACATGCTAGACTGTGGCCACCAGTCACTTCCAAGCAGACAAGTATCGTCAGAGGGGTAGGTCTGCAGGAATTCTCACGCACTGTGGCATGGAGTGTCTAGACCTCTTTGGAAACCAGGTTGACATCATTCTCTAAAATCAAGGTGAAGACCTCTATGCTATGTGGCCCAGTAATTCCACTCCTAGCCCAAGGAGACATATCCAAGGATGCTGCAGCAGCATTGTTTGTGATAACCCCAAACTGGAAACAATCAAATTCCCAAAGGAAAAGGGATAGATACATCATGGCCTATTCATATGATACTAGAAGATCCAATTAGAAGAATCAAACCATGTAGAGTGGTAGGTCCTGGAGTGGGGAAGGGCCACGATGTGGCCAACATTTAAAGGTTAGCCTAGCAAGAGTATGGTGACCAAGACAGGTAGGGAATCCTTGGTCTCTGGTAATAGGGAGGTCACAGACCAGACCGATTTTTCAAACTGTAGAATTAATGTGGTAAAGATTGAGAGGTTATTCAGCTAAAAATCTGTACCAGGGGCATGACTCTGCCGATGTGTCCAACAACCAGTGCCTAGGTCCAGCTTCTCCTCTGGGGTCCCACAAACCTGGGCAGCCCATATGAGATTGAATAAGGAGAAGCCCAGACTTCACACCAGCTCTGATGGCAGAGACCTCACACCCACATCCCCTGTAAGCTATGCTCCCTGGAGCCATATGGGAAACCTTGGAGGAAAGTCCAAGATGGCGGTCTTCAAGTCTATGATGAGCTTTTATCACCTCTTCTCTTTCCTTGTTTTACTCCCAAGCAGGAAGGCAGGATAGCGCAATGGTTATGAGCCCTGCTTCTGGAGTCAACTAGCTTAAGTTCACACATAATCCAAACATCAGCTGTGTCATTTTGGGCAAGTTACTTAAGCCTTGTGAAGTATTTACTCCCGTCTTCTTTGTACAAATGAGAAGTACCTTCAGAGAAGTTGTCATGGAGATTAAAGCTAGGATATAGAATCTGGCACAATGCCTGGCACACAACTAAGATGTGAATTTTTATTGTAGTGGTTCCCAAGTTATGTTGAACATTAGAGTCACTTGAGGAACTTAAATCCCTGATGCCCAGGTCGCATCTCATACAAATCAAATGAATGTCGGGTTGGAAGCCAAGCATCCATACTTTTTAAAAATCCCAACATGTAGCAAGGTTTGGGAGCCATGGATTTATCATTATTTCCCAAAACCAGGTTTTGGTGCCTCGAGTTTCTGTGACTCAGATAGGCAGCCTAGCCACCTGTTCACACAGACTCCTTTTTCATTAGCTCTGGCTTCAGACCTTTTCTGCTTAGGTGTGTGACATGAACTCAGCTGCTCCAGTGGTCTCTTTCGCTGCTTGACAAATCAAACAGAAGATACCTCCAACCTCTCCCATTGCAGTCAAGGGCACCACAACCACCAGATGCTCAAACTTAGGAGGCTGCCTTAACTTTCCCATCTGCCATATTTAAGTCAAGTCCAGTTGAGTTCTTTCTATAATCCCTCATTGCTGTTAAGGGGAGTGAGAAGGCATCATTCTCACTATCACCATCATCTCCCATCCTGGCAGCTCCAGTAATCTATTTACCTTTCTGGCCTCCATTCCCAGGCACATGGGTCTATTTAAATGTACATTTCATCACTCCGCTGCCATAGGTCCTCAAGGGGTCCCATTGCCGTCTGGATATACACCAAACTCCCAGTCTTGTCCCTACAGGACCCTGCTGCCAGCTCCTCTAAGTCATTGTTCTTTCTACCCCGTGATTTCCAGACTTGAACGGGAGTAGCTTCGAATTCCTCAAATGCTTTAGCCTGAGGACATTTGCACATGCTGTTCTGGGCACTTTCATCCCTAAACAGCCTTCTCTGAAGGCTTTAGCTAGTTGATGTACCTGTTAGTGGGGAATACAGGCAGAAAAAGGAAGAAGCTCTAGAAGTAACTAATAGGTGATAGCAGCTATGGGGTACACCAAGCACATTTCTAAGCGCTTTCAGTATTAACTCATTGAATGCTATGGCATGAAGCTTATTACCCTAATTTTATATGTGAGGAAACGACACAGAGAGGTCGAGTTGCTTTCTAAGATTAAGGTCACACAGCTAGTAAACTGCAGAGCTAAGCGCTGACCCTGAGCAGTCTGGTCCCAGAGCCTGAGATACTGGCATCATCTTGCCCTGACTGACATAGAAAGTCAACAGTACGCTGCTTCTAAGTTACGGCTGCACGAATCCCTTAATTCCTGGAGCCTTGTACCTAGTAAAGACTTAACGGTTTTAGGTGGATAACCCTCCACATGAGGAAGGGAGGACAAAAAACATCTCTCCCCACTCCCATGTTGGCTCAAACAGAAGTCAAGTGGAAACAGAAGCAGCCTAAGCTCTGGGTGACACGGTGTGCCAACAGGAACGTGCGTCCACACGTGTGCTCGCACGCATCCACACAGCACCCCCTCACTGGAGCCGGGTCTTTCCCTGTTTGGAAGGAACCATCTCACCCTCCCCTGCCCCCTTCTCAGCGCCTGCCCGGGGTCTCCGAGCAGAACAGCCTCACCAATTCATCAGGGGACGTCAGCCTCTCAAAGCTGTTTGGGGTATAAATCAAATGGTGAGGAGGAAGGGTTTAAAAAAAAAAAAAAAGAGGTAGTGAGGAGAGGAAAATCAGGGAAGGGGGTGGGGAAAAAGAGCGATGGAAGGAGAGAGCGGGGAAATGAGATCAAAGGCAAAAATTCATCAGAGATAACGGAATTATTTATTTTTCCTGCTCTCGGTCTCTGGGCCTTTGAGGCCTCCACACTGATGCATTTGGACGTCTTGGGGCCGTCTGTTGCCAGAGGCCACCCCTGCCCCCCGGCTTGGGCCCAGCCCCCCAAAGGCACGTTGGTTCCATCAGCAGCAGCTGCCCGCTCCGCGGCTGCCCTGGGAGCCTTTTGAAGTGGGTCCCGGTGGTGTTTATCCGCCTTCGTGTAAGAAACGTGCGCACGGTGCCGGCGGCCGCAGCTGCCCTGGGTTGGGGTGGGAGAGAAGGGGGTCCCCTCATCACTCACCAGCATGTTTATTTGGGAACCAGAGCGGCCCCTTCTCCAGTTATTACTCAATGTCCTCTACAGACTATGCCACCCCCAAAGCCCTCCGGAGGTGGGGTGGGAATAACAAACACGCTGCCACCTCTGCCCGAGGCTCCCATCCTGCCTGGACCCCGTAGTGCACTTGGCTTTCTGGGAAGAGCTGGAGATGAAGGGCCCTGGGGACAGTCATTTGGTCCCAAGAGGGCTTAGAACAAGGTTGTTAAAGCCACAGAGTCAGGAGCCAGAAAGCCGGGGCTCAAGGTCTAGTTCTCTCCTACTTACTATGTCACTCACAGCCAAGAGAATTCACCGAGTCCTTGAGCCTCAGTTTCCCTGTCTAGGGCAGTTGATTCAGAGAAATTAACACATGCAAAGAACTCAGTACTCAACACAGTAAACCAACATAAACGTCAGTTGTGCAAAAACTGGCAAATGGCTAGAGATTAGCAATGGTTCATCTTCCTGTTTTTTAGTTAACTGGTTGAAAGCTTAAAACATTGATTTATGGTCTGTTAATAGCCTAAGTTTTGCACTAAAAAGTCTGAATGGACAGTATTAAGGTTAATGGCTAGTGTTGCTGCAAAATGTGGAGTTGTGTTCCAAGGAGGAGAACTGTCTTGCCTGAAGTCACCATCCAGTCAGTTAGCCACAATGTGAAACTGGGTATTTGAGCAAAGAGTAGAGTCAGATGGCCTTAGGCTGAAAAGCAAGGCTGATGCCTGCTAGTTGTGTGACCTGTGACGCACAGAGACCAGCTCTTACTCCTTCCCCAGTAAAGGGGAGAGCGTAGTTCCCTCCTCCATGAAGTTTCTGTGAGGGTTCAGTGGGAGTTTATTAAAGACTTGAGCCAGGCACTGAGAACAGTGCCTGAGACTCACTTATCTGATCCTCACAGAGCAGCCCTGTGAGATGGGCACTACTATTCCCACTTCACAGGTGGGGAAACTGGAGGCTCAGAGGTGAATAAGGTTACATAGCATGACATTTCCAGGGGGCACAGTGGGAGAAGAGATGATTCTCCTGGAGGACATACAGGAGAATGGGGATGTGTTCAGGCAGGGGGGCCCTGAGTCACAGCAAGAGCGGGTGACCCAGCCTGCCCCCCTTCCCTCTCCAAAGTCCTACAGGGGGTCAGTGGGCCTGCCGGATCCCCGCTGGGCTACTGGCCCGTGGACACCTGCAGGGGTCAGGAGAAAGTGGACTCCCGGGTGCAAGCAGCTGAGGGTAGGCTGCTGCTAGGGACAGAGACATTGATGCTGGCTTCTTGTCTCTTGGAAGCAGCAGAGGAAGTCATCCAGCAGACCCCAGAGACCCTCCCAGGGACAGGGCGAGGGGTCTCCCAGAGCCAGCGGGGTTGCTGGGATTTCCAGTTTGAGTAAGTGGAGCTGGAGCTGCTTCAGGTCCTCCTGGAGGCCTGTCCCAAGCCCTGCCACCAAACACTAGGATGGCAGGAGCAGTTGGCATTTATTAGGCCAGGTGGGTTAACATTTAGTCTTTAAAGAAAAAAAAAAAAAACAAAGGCTGTTCCAGAAAGCATGGCAGCAAGTGCTTCTCAGACTACTTACACCTTCCCTTCATCTAGTCCTAGCCTTGAAATACTGGACTAGAAATTAGACAGTAGCCCATTTGCGAAATGGGGACAGGTGGGTGAGCCTTCCCTCTCTGGCCCTCGGGGGTCCTGGCTGGTGCCGAGAGAGAAACTTGAGCAGTTCTCTGAAGGAGCTGCCTTTAGATTGCACATGAAGACCCCTGAGACCCCGACACAAAGGCTCACAGGCAGCGAGGGAAGGTGCTCGCTGGGTGAGAGGTGTCGTCTGGTTTTGATTTAGGAGTCATTATTTATGCACGTCAGGAACGACGCTCAGGAAGGCAGATGTCACGTGGCCCTCTGGCGGGCGTGGGAGCCGTCAGGCCTGCCAACACAGGAAGTCATGCTGCAGTTGTCTCATATCAACTCTGCGCAATGCTCCCAATATAGCAGAGGACCTTGCTAAACTCACGCGAGGCTTCAGTTGTGACAGACATGTATTTATCACAATTCCTTCATTACCCTCAGGAAAATACTGATCTCTGGTCTTTTAGACCAGGCAGTACACTCAGAATACTTATGAACTACAGCAGACATTCCGGCCTTTTCTCAGGTTTGGGTTTACTATGATCAGGTTATTTTCTTTAAAAATGTATTGTTAAAGAAAATAAGTGTCAACACCAAGAGATTATACATTAAAACCTATGGCATATTTTGCATGGCTGCTTAAGTGATAACCCAAGCAAAATGCATGAAGCAACTTGACTTGTAAACATGCTGCGAGAGAAAGTGTTCTTATACACACGAGCGTTTGTGTAAGATATGAACACTCCAAGTAACATCTGACCAGTCATTTCACTTCCCATAACAGCAGCTAGCTTGAGGCATATACATCACAAAAAATATAGTCCTTGCATCAGTTAAGATATAGTAAAACAAGATTGCACACACGTTATTATAGAGGGCATTCAGCCTCCATGAACAGTATAGCACAGTAGAATGATGACATGGTTGCACTGAGGCTCCAGCTAGAAACTAAGTCATCAACAATCACAACTTTTCCTCCCTCCATTGGGGAACTTTCCAGAAGAGTGTGTGGTTCAAGACTCGTTTCTACCTGGGGTAACAATGTTGTCAGGAAATGGGTAGGAATTATGTGATCTTAAAGCACTAATTAACACCTGATACATCAGGACAGCTACCAGTTCTATGAGAATCTCGTTTTATAGATGAGAAAACAGTCTCAGAGCAGCCCAGGAGACAGGCTGTCCCCAAACCCCAACAGCTAGGATGTGGCGGGAGCAGGGCAGAGTCCAGGGCTGCTGTGCTCCAGGATGCACGCTCTGAATTGGTCTGCAACACGTAACTCCACGAGGACAGGGACCTCACCTGGCTTCCACTCTCTAGGACAGTGCCTGGCTCACAAGCACTCAGATGTTTCAGTTGGGTTTGAAACAAAACCCTGGGCTCAGGCTGTGGTCCTGAAGCTCAGAGAGGCAAAGGGGGTTTCAGATTTCTTCATGGTTGGCATGGAAGTCATGAGAAGTCTTCACAGCGCTTTCCTGTGGTAGAAGAGCAAAGAACATGCTGCGCAGTGGAATGTAGGAGCCTTTGTTCAGCTTTTTCATAATTCAGAACTAGCCAGAAGGGACCCCAGAGAGGCACCAGCTTCAGTGGCACCCTTTCATGGAGGTGGGACCAACAGAACAAGTGCGTCTCAGGTCCTCAGCCTTGTGCCACAGCCAGTCTGTGTCTCTGCAGATATCCTAAGGCTCCAGAGTCATGTCAGATACCAGCTTGATGGGAAGTCAGGGTGGCTGCATAGCTGCCTCGTCCAGGTCAAGGTTCCCAAACATACTGAGCCCAGAACCAACAAGCACTTTGTACTTGTCTTTGTGACTTCTATATATCTAAAACTATTCCAAAATGTGCATTGAAAAGTTAAGTGATTTTTTAAAAAAAAATCTAGGAAAAACTTAGCAATCTTAGTCTTAAGTCAGTGTTTCTGGTTAACAACAACACCGAGTTTGTATACCCTTCACCCAGCTTCCCCTAACATCAACGTTTTATGTTACTGCGGTACCTTTGTCAAAACCAAAGTATACACGGGGATATGACTGTTAACGGACTCTGAACTTTATTTGCATTTCAGCAGTGTTCCTGCTATTGCCTCCTTTCTGTTCCAGGATCCGGTCCAGGGTGCTGCACCTGAATATTAATTCCATACAGCATGGGAACTACACCTCCTCAACAAGCCACATCACACACAAAAAGGAAAAGGTCCCCCTCTGACTCCTGTCCTAGTGCCATCGAGTTTCATCTATGGCCCTCTCAACTACAGATTGCCACCTGTGCCGTCCAATACGGTACCCAGTAGCCAGTGAGGTGAGTCCCATTCAAGTTCGTCGAGATCAAATAAGACTAACGTCAGTGGGTCCGAGCAACTGAATATTTCTTTGCTCAACAGCACATGTTGCTAGTGGCTATGGCACTGGGTAGGACAGATACAGAACATTTTCTTGTATTACATAAACACCATTCTAGACTTTCCTGTATGTTTTCATACAGATGTATACTCAAATGCATAAAAACCTAATTTTACATTTTTTATGCAGTAGAGACTACTACACACCTCAGAAATTTCACCTTGTGTCTTGGAGATCGTTCCGCACCGATCCGCAGTGATCTGCCTCATTCATTCTTGGCTGTTGCGGAGCAGCCCAGGGTACAGATGTCCTGTGATATGTCATTCCCTCGACAGGCGCTTAGGTTATTTCCAATTTCTTCCTATTGCTGATGGTACAGAAAGCTTTTGGGGGGAGAATTTCTCCGCCTGGCCTAAGCCACTCTACCCTGCATAAGTCAGTCTAGGGCTCGCTGAATGAAAGAGGATTTTCCTTGTAGCATCTATAGGGACTCATTTCAGTGGGTCTGGAGAGGTTTTCCATTGCTGGCTGCACAGCACATGTAGGGAGACCCTTCCACGTCCAATATATGGGGACTCAACCTAGACAGATCTTCCTTGATACCAAAGGCCATGGGGCCCCATGGCACTTCTGTCCCAAGCACCCTCACTGTTTTGTCATAGGGGAAGAGTGTTACTATGGCTTCAGCTGCACCTCTCATTTATCACAGAGGGCCTCTAACAATAGGCCCTTGCAGACAATGGCCCACAAGGAATTGGGCAAGGTTACATCAGAATCCCCTGGGATGGTTTTAAAGTATCCCAAGGCCTGGACTACTTCAGATTCACTGAAATTAGTCTCTGTTGATGCTACAAGGAACATCCTTATTTGTTCTGGGAGCACTGGATCGATTCATGCAGGGTAGAGTGGCTTAGGCCAGGAGGAGAAAATACTCCCCCCAAAAGTTCTTTCCTATCGTCAGAACTGTGCTTCGAGCCAATGAACAGGCCCAGCAGGACCGGCCAAGGGAAAAATCTGCAATGCTGCCACGTGGGCAAGGATGCCAGGATCCACCCAGCATGTCTTGGGCCATTTTTGAGAGGAGTGGGCTGGAGACACCATTTGGCCACCCACAGAAAAAGTTACATGATAACCAGACTGGAACATTGCATCTGGCCATTCTGAGGGGCTGAATCTCATGGTTTGATTGGCACATACCAATTGCATAATAGAAATATCAGTAGCGGAGTCTAAAATACAGTGATGTGGCAGCATTGTGTTCACACGTCACGTAACACCATTTAATCCTCAGTAACTCTCCTAGGTAGGTTATTGCCATTTCACAGATGTGGAATTTCCCTAACCGTTCACCTCAGTTTCCCCATCCTGTTGCCTCGAACTCCAGCTAGTTAGGATCATGGGCTTTATGGAGAGTTCGTGTCCCGGCTCTGTCCCTAACACATGCCAGCCTGTGCCTCATGTACGGCCTGGCCTGCAAAGAGTACAGGCACTTTCCTGCTGCCCCTCCCCCGGCTTCCCTGGGGTCCATCTTACATCACCATGGGACATTTGTCAGAACTAAAATACATCTTGGTGCACTAACTCTAGACTTTATTTGACCTCAATATTTCTACCCATGTCCTGTACTCACTCCATCTGATAAGGGACAGGATAGGCATTTCGGGAACTGTGTCCTCTAACCCAGGCCTGTGCAAAAACCAGACCACGCACTGTCCTTGCTGAGTGATGTCAGGGGCAGGTTGCACTTGAAGATTTGCATTTGTGGTTGCAATTACGTGCTCAGGGCTGTAGGAATCGTTCAGGCCCAATTCGAATCTCCAAGAAGCCTTGCCCGAGTGGGCAGAACTTGGGGGTGGGGTAGAAGTCACCACTGGCTTTGAGCAGGGACCTCTTCCTGTTTCAGCCTTCCCTCTCCCAGGCAGCACAGTTTTAGGCACAGAGAAACCTAGTACTTGATAATTGAGGAATCCTAGGCCCAGAGACTTTGGATGGCCCCCCGATCTTCTCAGCGTTTCTAATCAAAGTCAGCTGGCGGCTCAGCCACATGACCCAGATGTGGGGCCTGCACACTTCCCTGGGAGGCAGGTTTCCCGTTGCTGGCTGCACAGCGTGTGCAGGGAGAACCTTCCGCATCCAACATGCAGGGACTCTAAACCTAGACAGACCTTTGATGCCAGAGGCCATGGGGCCCCGTAACACTTCTATCCCAAGCATCCTCAGTGTTTTGTCATAGGGGAAGAGTGTTACTATGGCTTCAATTGCACCTCTCATCCATCACAGAGGGCCTCTAACAATAGGCTCGTGCAGAAAGTAGCTGCAAGGAATTGGGCAAGGTTACATCAGAATCCCCTGGGATGGCTTTAAAGTATCCAAAGGCCACTCCAGACCCACTGAAATCACAGTCCCTGGGGGCGGGGCTCCAGGACCACTGAATCTTTGATCCAATCACTCAAGTGTAAAGCCAGACCAAGGAGATGTGATCCTGAATATGTTTCCCAAAATTATTTTGCAGGCGTCTTTTCAAGGAGTAATTTGTGAAAAGGGGTACCACTTAAGATACCTTGGGTGTGATGTAAAAATTCGGCCTCTGCTCACATTTTCACTCTTGAACCATCTGAGTTAAGACCCTCAGCTTTTCTTCTACTGAGGGTGTCCCTAACAAAGGCAAAGCCAGCCAGCCACTTTCCTTACCACAGTGGAAAACAGCTACTGAAGAAACAATGAGGATTAAGTGGTACATTACAACTGGTACAAGGTTATATTTTGCCAGAGCTCCTGCACCCGATTAAGCTTCTGTTAAGTGTGTAGTATGAAGTAGAGAAATGTGCATAACTGTCTTATGTTCCAAACAAACATCCTGAACAAGAACTCCGTAAGGGCTCCAGACGCACTTTCCCAGTGAAGATGATTTGCATAGTAAAACGCCATCAAGAAACTTAACAGATTTGAATTTTAAACACCTAACTTTATGAAAATTATATTTGATTAAATCAGGGTGCCCAAACTTTGTTGTATAGAACCACTAATCTATTATACACACCAAAAACACCAATAGTGAATTCTGTGTAGCACAACTGGAGAGAAGGAATGAATGGGAGATTTTGTTAATTTTTTAGGTTATCGCCTGGTAAGGGTAGATGCCTCTGCAAGGTGAGACAGAGGAGTGATTTCGCCCCAGGGACAGTTGGCAATGCTTAGAGGCATTTTTCGTTGTCATACCTGGATGTGATGACCGAACTGGGCATGGGTGGGTAGAAAGCAGGATCTTCCAATGTACAGGACAGCAATTTCACAAATCGTCATCCAGCCCCAAGTATCACTAGTGTTGAGGGTGAGAAACCCGGCTCGAGATATATTCTGTGCATATACAGATATACATAGGCATGCATATCGTACCTGTTCTGAATCATTTTGTACTTAATACTGTGGACATCTGTGTATCGTTCTGTTGTGTGCATGTACCATAGAGCATTTTGGAAAAAATTGGAAACCTAATGATTACAAAAATGGCTCTGTATCTACGTCTTTGCACATTTACACAACGAAGTCTCAATTCAAGTCCTCTGAGCAATTGCAGATGTTTCTTGTATCAAAGTGAAATGACTCGAACACGCATAACAGACTGTCAGCTCAGGTTTGCAGAACTGCACTCTTATGGTTGTGTTAGTCCATGCATGTACACAAAGTCCTGTGAATTGTTTAGTCATGGGAGCCTTGGAGAGACTGTCTCTCAAAGCTAGACCTGCAACGAGAACTCGGGCCCTTGTAGACAGTTGCTCTCTGGGTCATAAGCCTGGAAGCACACATGAGTCATGGCTTTGAAATCCACCTCAGATGCAGCAGAAAACAGAGGCTTTGCATAATCAAGTTGACAGATGAAGCTGGGCTTGCCCTGCTCAAGACAGGCTCATCCATATCCTGGTTTAAAAGAAATATTACATTTTTAAAGAGGAAAGAAACATATTTAAGAGATAAAGGAGGGGGGGAAAAGAAGAGTTTTCTGGTCATTAGTTATAATAAAATACAGGGGGAAAAATTCACTTTAAAGGCATGCTAAAGCCCTGTAATCTTCAAAGAGAGAAGGCTCAGCTGCCTGGGAAGAGAAACTTCACCCAAAGACCACCATTTCCAGCTGGTTGCAAACAGCCAAGGTGAGGCCCCCAGTTGTGGGGGGAACACGTTGGCTTGGAAACAAATTGTTTTTCTACTTAGTTAGCCAAGATCAGCTTTTGCCCCTTAGGTGCTGAACACTTTGTACAGTGGGAAGGGTGCAGCTTCCCCAAGTCTACGCCAGGACCATATTTCCAAAATGCTCTCCATTGTTCATTTGGGGGATTCTCAAGACGCAGAGTCCCAACAGGCAGCAAGAGTTTAAGGGCACAGTTCCATTTAACCCCATCAGATCATTGCCGCATGAGAATGTGGGTTCAGTATCGCCAGACTTTGGTTAATTACAAGCTGCACAAACTCTGGGTTATGATGTCAAACATACCTGTTCGTACAAGCCAGATGACGTGCTTAACAGGTGAAGTGGGCCCTGCTGGAGCCAGTTTGGCCAATCTAAAGTACTGAAAGCCTCAGACCATCTTCATATGTGACAACAAATGCCAGTGTATTGGCGGCTGAATGTGGCTTTGTTTATGTGCGGCTTGACTGTAACCCCTGCTGTCATAACCATCTAAGTTTCATGGGGTGTGGGAGTTAGGTCAGGGGAGGACCTAGCTTCTTGCTATAAGCCCCCCTCGAAAGCTAGTTCTTGGAAAATCTAATTCTCCCCACTTAACTAATTTTTGTAAGAATTATTAGTTTAATTAAGTTAACATTTTAAGCAATTAAGTGAAGTACTCTTAGGAACTAAATCTGCAAAGAGGTTTTGCAAGCTTTCTAGTATTGACAAGGAACATTTTCTGTTCATCTTCTTTCCAATGAAGAAACCATGAATCACCCAGAGGAGCAGGAGGATTCCAGCCCCCAAACACTTCCTTCTTCCAGCATTCAGCGGCTGCTTGCTCTGCCAGGCAGGACCCACTCTTAACACATGCATTTCAAACTGCAGGTTGCAACCCATTAAAGGCCTTAAGGTTTAGTGCCTTGAGACCAACTTAATCAATAAACTGATTTTCTAGTCCCTTAAGACTGGTTGCTTCAAAATACTTTGTTTCAATTTCATATATGCACACAGGGGTATGCTGGGTTGTGGTCAGTTGTGTCCTGGAGATGGCTCCTACTGGCTCATGGAGGCCCATTTGGCACATTTCTTGATTCCACATTTAGTGACTTCAAGATGGTATCTTGAAGTTGTCATGGTGGGAGTATTTACACTGTGGGAATTGGCAAATATGAACATCAGAACTTTCCCCTGGAGAGCTGGTTGCTTACATGCAGTTAGTGGTGTGCCAGTAAGTGCTAAGGATGTGTGTTGAATGCTTCAACTCATGGTAAGAAAGTCGGGTGTTGTATGTTGAGTTTCTTGGGATCTGTGCACATGTGGTTTACTGGGGCGAGCCCTCAGGAACATCGCCTGTGGAGTATTGGAGAAAGAAGACTATGCTTCCTCTGGGAGAAACTGAACTGTAGTTTAGCTGCAAGAGAAGAGACCTCAGCTGACCCCACAGAGCTGGGAAACAGGGATTACTTTTCGGAGTGGTCCCAAATTGGAGTGAGGAGAGATGGGCTCTATACCATTTTTAGACTAATCATTCAATGTAGGTTGCCCCCGGGCATGATAGTGAGGGCTTTCTTCAGAGGGCAGTTCCTGGAGAACAACTGATCTGTGGAACACATCAGCAGCCTAAACTCACAGCACTTGGGGGAATGATGTCTCAGATTAGAATCCAAAGTATGGGACACCATGGTGTGCCAACCACATCTCCTCTTTTAGGACTAAGAGTGGAAAAAGCTTGCTATTGCCATGTGAATGAACCCAAGCTCGTCAGCTAGTAAACAGACCGCATGGTCCAGCTGTCCAAGCCAAGACCATCCTAGATCAGTTTACAGTTAAGGAATCCCCCAGATACATGAGAAACCCCAGCTGGGATCAGCAGTTCTTCCTCTCCAGCTGACCAGAAGTGTATGAACGAGGACCAGGTGAGACAAGAGTCGCTACCCAGCTGACTCCTGGACTCAGCAATACATACTTATCTTTTTAAGCCACTATTTTTAAAATTTGTTGTGCTAAGAACATGTGATCTCTTAAATGACAACACAGTATTGTAAGCCATAGGCATTATGTTGTGGAGATCTCTAGAACTTACATAAACTTTATACCAGTTGAGCAGTACCCCTTCCCCCCCATTTCCTCCTCTTAGGTGTGCTTTACTACAAACTATACCCAGTGCTTTCTTTCCCAAAGTTGTGCTATCCTGTAAATTGCTGCATGTCTAGCACATTTCTCTGAGAGAATGTATGCGTTTGTATCTGTAACTCCCTTCGGCCTAAAAGTTACATACTTATAATGAAAAGACTTCTCCTTTCTTAGGTGTGCTTTACTACAAACCATACCCACTAAAGCCCATGGCAACCCCCAGTCTACTGTTTCTGTGGGTTTAGCTATTTTAGAGACCCCATAAGGGGCGTCACATAACATTTGTCCTGTAGCTGGCTTTTTGTACTTAGCACCACGTCCTCTAGGTTCATCCATGTTGTTGAATACGGCAGGACTTCAGTGATCACCCGGAAAATGCAAATTGAAACCGCAATGAGGTATCACCCCACATCTGTTAGGAGAGCTATTATTTAAAAAAACTAAAAGATAAATGTTGGCGAGGATGGAGAATTTGGAACCCTTGTACACCATTGGTGAGAATGTAAATTTCACCATGGAAAATGGTATGGAGTTTCCTTAAGAAACTAGAACTACCTACCATATAATCCAGCAATCCCACTACTGGCGTATATTCAAAATAATTGAAATTAGGATCTTGAGTTAACTTCAATAATGATTCAATGAATAGGGGAGTGTAAACAGCCAGGATTTAGAGATAACTTAAGTGTCCAGAGATGGATAAAAGTATGGTATATACATACAATGGAATATTCTTTTGCCTTAAAAAGGAAATTAAACCACTGAATTTTGGAATAAGTTTCACACAGCAATAGCTAACTGATACAAGGTCTGAGGAGATCATCATGGCTGGAGCTACCCCAAGTGGAAGTGAAAGTAGATGTAAGTGTCTCACTATCCTGTATCCTGTATTTGTGGCCTTTCAGGTAAGAATGGATTTGATTTCACTAAAGGCAATAGGAAGCTATGGAAGGTTACGGAGCAGGAGTGTGTCTCCTCCAAGCACTGCCTTTCTGGAATCAGACTGTTCTAATCAGGACTCTTGGCTGCTAGAAACAGATGCACAAGTCGCCTAACATTAAAAAGTTATCTTAAGGGTGCAGATCTCACAAAATCTATGGATAGGAAATGAAACGTCTGGGTCTGCCAGGAGCCAGAAAGCTGTCAGTGACAGATTACTTTTCATCTCTGTACCCACATGGTCTCTTTTCTACATCCCTACAGCTCTGCTCCAACCTGTCTGAATGGGAGAAAAGATGCTAGTCTTCAAATATCTGAATACTCACTGTGTGCAAGCCAGAACTGCTTCACTGGTCATTTCCCTTGTATATCAATTCCTCATCCTTCCCTGTTCTGCATATGAAGAGCTCTGGAAGGCTATGTTTTCTAGGTTCCCTTGCCGGCTGTGTTTGGTTGGGTACAACCGGTAGGAACATGAAAGGACAGAAACTGAGGCATTGCCTTTTGTCTCTTCCTCAGGTACGTCTCATTCTTGGTTTCAGCTTCTATTGCCAGCCTCTTCTCTCCCTGTTCAACCACTGCTAGGGACACTCAGCCTTTCCAAGTCTCAACACGATGGCTCCAACTTTTGGGCTCCGGTGGTACCAACTCTTTCCTTTGCCCCTAACCCTCCAACCTCAGTGTCCTAGTGGCCTCCAGTTGTTGCTAGTTTTTGGGTGATCTCACCTTACCCTGTTTCCTCCAGTGATGCTTTAAGAGCTTTGAAACTGACTATGTTCAATTTCTCCTATTGGATTTCCTGGCATTTTTGCCCTGGCTGGGGCCTTACTGAGAGCCATTATGCTGGGCCATTACAGGTGGGCACTGCATAAATCCAGGGTACATTTCACAGAGTGTCCTCTTCTAATTTTGTAGCACAACGCTTCTGCATCAGGTACTGTTCAGTTGCTGGGGATGTAGCAATGAACACAAATAATGAAGTCCCAGCCCTCAAAGAGCTGGGAAGGGGGTGGAGGTGGGAGGGGTAGGGTTACACTTCTGATTATGATAGAAAAGGTCTCAAGAAGGTAGCATGTGAGTGACCACCTGAAAGAGGGGAGAACCATGCCACTATCTGGGGGAAAGGCATCGCTATAGTTAGGAGAGCAGATGCAAAGCTTCTCTTGTTGGAGAACATGCATAACACAATCTCTCTCCATCTCCTGCCTCTACTGCCAAACTCAACAGGATGCCAGAAAGGAAAGTTAGGCAATAGCTTGCACAGATAGGAAGTGACTCAGGTCTCGTTCTGCTCGGATGTGGACATGAAGAGATGGGGCTTTAAACTCACCGCGTCGTAGGTGGACCAGTGTTTGCCTGTATGTGTTTCCCTTGAAGAAAACTGATTCCTATACACGTAGGGGCTGAGGGGCAGTCATGGAGGTGAACATCTCAGATCTCCAAGAATGATCTCACTTACGTGAGTTCTAACAGTTGAATTTGAACGAAGAAAGGTGGTTAACAGGGGCAAGGGGGTGGCACTTAGAGATGTTGGTCAAAGAATATGAAATTCCATTTAGATAAGAAGGAATAAGTCCAAGAGATCTATTGTAGAGCACAGCAACTAGAGTTAATGTATTCTTGGAAGTTGCATGTTTTGTATTCTCATTTCAAAAAACAAACGTGAGGTTATGTGCAAGTTAATCAGCTTGATTTAGGCATTCCACTATGTGGACCTATTTCAAAACATGTAACCCATAGATACGAGTTTTGTGAATTGAAAAGACTTAAGGAATGATCTTTCCACATTAACCTGAAGGAATGTGGTTAGCCGATTAAGGCTCAGGGTCACCTTTCAAGCTGGAGTTGTGCTCTTCCCAGGTAGCCCCTGGCCAGGGACGGAGCATGGCCATTCCTGCCCAGTGCAGGACTCCTCATAGGCAACTTTGCACTTCAGCTTCCTGTTCACTGATACTTCGTCAGGTCTTTTGTGGACAGCAGTGCTCTCTGCCCTATTCTGCTTCAGACATTGTCAGGGGTGTGCTGGTAAGTGTGTCAGGACTGGCTCTGACGTATATAGCATTGGCCAACTTCTGTGGTGTAAATGCTCCCACCGCCAACGTCAAGCTCCCCAAGTGACATCACAGAACACAGTTGAGAAGTGATACCACCTCCAGCTCATCTCTGGGAATTGCCTTTAATAAACCACTTTCCCTTTCAACGCCATCTCTGAAGTTACTTTCTGGAGGACTCAGCTGAGATGCGATAGTCCTAAGTTTATGAAGTCTCCCTCATCCCACATTCCATCAGCATTGTCCCATAACCCCATTCTCGAATATCTTGGATTTGCCCACTTCCTTTCTACTATGCTCTAGAGGATGGGAGCAAGGAGACCAGTTGGCTTCATTCGTGGTGATAGAGTGCTTCAAATCTTAACACTTCTACTAGCTTCCCATTGGCCCAAGAATAAAAACTCACTTCTGACTTACAAAGCCCGACATAACCAGCCCTCTCATCCTTTCCCAAGGCATCTCCTGCCGCTCTCCAGCCATCCTTGGCTGCCTTTCAGTTTCTTGACATTGAACTCAGTCCCACCTTACCCCTTTTGCTTCTTCGTCCCCTTGACCTGGAGGCTCTTAGCTCCTGTTGGCACAGGTGGCTTTCTGTTGAGAGCTCGGTCCAGTCCTCAGCTGTGAGGCCACCTTTGCGATTATTTATGGGTGTCTATTAGGGCAGACTGGATACTGAACACTGCTATCGAGTCAGGAGAGTTCTAGATGGGCTCTCTTGCCTTCAAGAACTAGCCACACATTCTTCACTTCTGTACCCTCAGCACTTACAACAGTGCCATCTCAGGGTTGGTTCTTCAGTATGTACTGGCTGCACCAGTGCAGGCTAAGTTGATCCAAGCTCAAGCTTGGATCCTGTATAGCTGGACCCCATTGCAAGCCCTCATTAATACAAGATTCCCGCAGCCTCTCAGCCCACCCAGTTCACCTGTAACTTCAATGGACAGTTCTTGTCATGTGACCTTTATATTGTTTGTGTCCAACCTCAAAAGCACCTGGAGCTCTACCCGAGGGCTCTGTGTGTGATGCCAGCATGTTCCTGTGGCCAATCTAGAAGTGCTTAACTTCCTGAGGGACCACCCTCCACTCACAAAGGAAAGACAGGAGTCAGTGGTGACATACTGCCACAGCTTCACAACTCAGAACTTTGAGATTGCTGAGCATTCTTTTCAAATGGTCCCTGACTTGGTCCATAGATTAGGGAGCTTATAAACAAATTTCTTACAAGTGCCTGGAAATCCAAGATGAACACACCAGCAGATTCCATGCCTGGTGAGGGCCTGTTTCTTGTCTCAGACATCACCTCCTTGCTGCCTCCTTATAGGGTAAGGAGGGGCAAGGTAGCTCTCAGGGGCCTCTTATAAGGACATATGGAGACTTTGACCTCATGACCTAATCACCTTTCAAAGGCCGTATCTTGTAATACCATCTCATTGGGGGTTAAGATTCCAGTGTAGGAATTTTGGGAGGACACCCTCATACCCACAGCAGTCCCCAACAGGATAAAGCCCAGTTGCTCAGGGTGGTCCCCTCAACAACAGCCCTGTTTAATTGGGAGGTCATCCCAGGAAGCACGACAGGGTGGGAAAATGAGAAGGGAAGATGACAAGCTTAATGGTACTCATATTCTTATCTCAGTTTGGGATCTTTCAAAAAGAGACCCTGAAACAGTAAATTGGCTGAGCTGGTCCCAGGATGAGCTGGTCGATGTGAAACCCCAGTATAAAGGCTCAATGTCAGCCTCGCGAGCCACTCAGTCTGTCTAGTGAGCAGTTCTGATACCGTCGGCTGCAGGGGCTGACCGCTTCACACATAGAAACAGGTGCACTCAGGAGTTCAAAAAGGCAGAGGGCCACCTTGAGCCACTTAGCTCCGGCATTCCAGGCAGAGATTGCAAGACCCGCCTCCCACACGTGGAAGCCTTCGGAGGAGAATCTGGTCTTGCAGATTTAGAGACTGTAATCTCCTGCCTCGATCCTGGCCTTTCGGGACCCTCCCATTTTGCATTCTCTACCTTCTCTGAAGTTATTAGGGCCTGGTGTCAATTTAGGGACAATAAAATCATGAAAGGGCTTGGTCCTGAGATCAGTTGGGAAATTTGCAATAAAGAAACATCCTGCCCAGCAAGGTGCGACTTCAAGGCAAGCTGATGAGACCTCGGAGGGGGCCATCTCTGGGGAGTCAGGCAGGGTCCACACCTGGGACAGCTTAAGGTGCCATCTGTCCTGAACACAAGCAGATACACCTTGTTAGCTGAAGCACCGATCCCTGTCTCTCTAGGGAGTTGGGAGTAAGCTGTGCCTTCCTCCCCAGGAGGTGCACTGCAGTTGGGTTCTAATGCATCATTAGACACACACCTCTGGTACTTTGTATAAATTCAGATGCCTTTTCCCCACCCTATACCTACTGGGTCAAGAGTTCTGCCCACAGGGCCTAGGGACTTGACATCTTCCAAACAAGCTCCCCGGCTCCAAGACACCTTGGCCATCCTCAGCACACACCATCATCTTATGTTTTTAAATTTCCTGGCCCTTACTTCTCTCTAGTCTCTTGGAGAGAAGTCTTTGACTTGCAGGACCAAGTCCTTGAACTCATCCGAATGTCTGTTCTGCTCAGGGGACCGGGGATGTTGAACATGAGGTAGGTGCTCCAGGTCACCCTTGTGAAGCCTCCTTTTACAGGGGAGAATGCTGACCACCTTCTCGTCTGTTTTCTAGTGTGGCTTCAGGTAGTGCGGAGACCTGGGAAGGAAAGCAGGGCAAGAGACAGTGTGGCAGGGCCCCTGTGTTACATGGCACCCTCAGCACATTCAGGTTTCTTGAAAGCCATCCCGAGAATGAGAGGAAGTGAGCCATGCAATCAAAACATGTTCCGAGAGCAAAACCCAGAATAGGAACATGCTTAGTATGTTGCAGGACAGCAGTGGGTCCAGTGTCTGCTGTTTCCTCCTACCTTCCCCTCCTGCCACCCCTCACCTATGAGATTTCCTTTGTGCACTTCTCCCTTCTCCTTCCTCCCACTGTCTTTCACCTAGCCAAGTCCTACTCATGCAACCTTTAGAACTCAGCTCAGATGCTCACCTCCTCCAGGAAGCCCTCCCATGCCTCCTCCTCCCCATTCTTTTTGCTTGCGCTGTACTTCCCGGACTCTTCCCTTCAAGCTGCTGGCTTTGGCCGTCAGTCCCTCATAGATCTCAGCAGCAGAGAGCTGCTAAGCCTAAGGTCACACACTTCTGTGTAGCCCATGGTCAATGACACGCCCACGCAGGGGTATAAAGGCCTGGACAGACCCCCATCAGGACACCTCTGGAGGGCCATCTCAGCCCCCAAGTTCCCCATGGAGTCAAACCAAAGCTGCTGTTGGACCTACACCACACCCCTACTTCTGTCTCTGCTCCCTCCTGCCTCCTTCCCCTCCCTCCTGCAGGGGCTGAGCCCAGGGACATCCCCCAACAAACATCTCCTTAGAATCTCTTTGGAAAACCTGAGATTCCCCAATGGCACTGAGTCCACTGTAGTAGCAGCTACAAGCAGATACAGTTGCAAGTCTTAAGACAGTGTGCCCAGCATGTCGGATGCTCTGAATAAACCAAAGAGGACTTGGCGTGATCACATAGGTTCTCAGGAAATGCTCAGGTAATCCTCCCATTTTATAGATCAGGAAAAGGGCTGCGAGATGGTGAATGGCTTGTGTCAGGTTTCATGGCAGGTGACAAGCACAGCCAGGATCTGACAGCAAACTTATGCCCTGAGGCATTAGCACCAGCTCCTGGTCTCTCGGCTCATCTGTGGCCACCCCTGTGGACCTTGGGATGGGCATTGACCTTGTCCACAGAGTAGGAAGGTTTGGGGGTAAAATGCGGTGGTGCTGAGGGAACTCTGATAGCTGAGGGCTGACAATGTCCACCCCAGGTACTTGGGTATCTCTTAAGAGATGCTGATGTGATTGCCGGGGCCACATAAATGAGACATTAGTTCCTTTCTGTGCTTCTCAGCACAGAGCCCACAGACCACCACCCACTCTCCCATCTGGAGGACCTGTCCTTCAATTAGCCAGCACATTCTTTTTACAGAAGAGACCCAAGTCCTAGAGATGATGACTTGTTCAATCATACAGCATTGGAACGGGCTAACTTCTTTCTCGAAGACACCAAGGTGCCTGTGCTTCCAGGGACTTCGTTGCATGAGAGAGGGGGACCTGCTCCAGGGTCAGAGCCAGCACAAGGGTCCCTGTGCTCCTCTAGACAACACTGTGGCTGAGAGAGCTTGGGGCCCAGGGTGGAGGTAGGTTGTAGGTCATTGGCAGGTCCTTGCTACTTAGTGTCGGGGGCAGTTCTGGTGTAGTGGGAACAATGGATTGGGGGATGGTGGTGGTCAGGATTTGAATCTACAGGCTTTCTGGGATAGAGAGACTTGTGCCAGCTCCTTATCCCCATTTTACAGCTGAGGAGACTAAGGCTCAGAAGGTGTGCGATCCCTGCTCATCTTCTGGCTGTCATGAGTAGCGCCTCTGACTTACGGATTTAGTGAAGCACACATCCTTCCCTCAGCAAGCCTGCCTGCAGCTCCGAGGCTGAGCAGCTGCAGCAGGTGGTACCTCCCTCTCAGCCACGTGGAGTCTGCAATGCAGGGAGGATCTTTCACATCTTGTAGGCACTACTGGGCCTCTCCAGCAGGGATTCCTGAGTACTTTCTCTATGCTGAACACGAGATTGACTGCCCTGCCCTGTGTGGTTTGGGGAAGATCACCCCGAGGATAGTCAATAATTAGATTAGCAGCACAGAAAAAGTACGGCTTAGCGTCCAACAGATCTGCATTTGAAGGTTGGTCAGTTCTCTTTACAAGCTTTGTGATCTTGAGAATATGACTTCTCTAAATCTTTGTATGAAATGTATTCTTTTCCCATACCTCATCATTGGCATTTCAGAGCTGGGATGTTCTTTTAGGCAAGTCACACAATACAGAGTGCCTTAAAAAACAGCAGTCACTTTTTTCCCCATGGATGTGCATGCACAGGGCTTGGGGGTAGGGCAGACAGCTCAACATTGTCATCGGCTGGGGTAACCTGACTGAGCATTCTTGGGAGTGGATTCTTTAGCTCTAGTCCCATAGCTGGTGACCAGGTGCAGGGTTATTGGCTCCTTTGTGCAGGAAGCCTCTTCATGGGGAAGCCTGGGCTTCCTAACAGCCTGGCAGTAGGGCTCTGAGAGCAAGTGTCCCAGAAGATGAAAGTATGAAGTATATCACCTTTTATGACATAAGTGATACTTATCAATCCAGGTTATCAATCCAGGCAGTGAAAGAGGGTGGTCCAGTTCTACGGGGTGAGGACATAGATCCTACCTCTTGATGAGGCTTGGAAAAATGGGAAACAACACTATGATCATTTTTGGAAAACACGGCCTGTGATTTCTACCCATGTTCTGGCCCTATATCCATTATCCACTCAGTTGAGTCCAGCTACCCACCCCCTCAACCATTTGAGTCTCTCTGCTGCTTTGCCTGTGGGCTGGGTCAGCACCAGCCTGGAAGCCCTGGGGATTTAAGGTCACCTCAGCCATCAGGAACCCTTGCCAACTCCTGCTTTCTGGGATCACCTTCCAAAATAACCCACTTGCACCCAAGTACCCGAGTCTTTGCCAAAAGCAGACAAGGGTCTGAAGCTACATATTTAGTAAATTACCACCTTTTGGCTTCTAGAAGAGCCATAAATGGGGATGTACCCATTTACTACCTAGGCAATTCAGGTACCTCTCAGGTCATGATGCTATTAGGACCACGGATTTGTTAGAGGGCTGCTGCTACACAACATATCCAAGTTAAAAAGGACATGTCATCTGGGGGTGTTGCTCAGATTTCCCAGTGAACTTGCTGGATTCTTGGATGGGGAGGCTAGGTAAGAAAAAAGCTTTAGGTGACATCCCTGACGGTATACTACCTGAACCCCCTTTTCAAGGAAAAAACTTCACATATAGGGACTGCACATAGCTGCCGTACCTTTGGGTCCAACATGGCATGCATCCTGTTGCTGTGGTCTCCCCAGGCAGCCCCAGCTAATGACTAAGGACAGCAGGGGTACTGAGGCCTGGCTGGTTCTGCCCAATGTGGCACTGCTCTAATGAGCAGTCTTTGGAGCACCCCAGCGGGGTTCACCAAGACCGTATCAGATCTGCATGACCTCAGGCTCTCCCTCCTTTAATCGTACACAGGCATCACCTACGTTCCCATGAACTGTCCTGTCGGGTCCTCCAGGAAGCAATTTTTTATACAAACTGACACTCCCTAAGGACACAGCAGGATCGTGGTGGTTGTGGGGTATAGCGCAGAAAGGATCTCAGCGTGTGCAAATATATATGAGGGGCGTTTCAATTCCCACCAGCTATGATAGCCTCACACCCAGCCTTGGTTCCAGGCCCTGGTTCGGCCCAGCCCCCTCCCCAGTTAGTTTCATGCCTTGCCCACCTCAGGTGGCCACACCTTCCAAGGGAACTCCACTCCAGCCTCTCCCAAAGGATCTTTAAAAGATAATTGCTGACCCAGGATGTGATGGTGCCGAGTTTATCAAGAAGCTAAATGCCGGCATTCCTCCTTCAGCTCCAGAGCCAAAACCAACACACACCCCATTCCCTCTTTGTTACTCTAACTCCACCAGCAGGCTGACCAGGCCTGACCCCGGCTGAGACTCCCTCTGATTTATGGCTTCATCAGATGCAGTGGCACTGAGAACCGAGTTGGGCACCTGGTATCTGGGAGGAGGGTGGTTCAAGAGACACAGCAGCCACCCCAGCCGCTCAGCTTGGCCTCTGCCCTGCCCTTTTCCATCCACCCAGCAAAGCCCCCAGCTTAAGTCTCTTCCCTGAAGACACTGCCCACTACTTTAGCTGAGAGATTCCTTTCTATGTGTCCTTTCCTCTCCCCTGCCCCCCCATGTTAGCTGACTTGGGAAAAAGGGAAAATTCCAAAGCATATGTCCCTGGCATGACGTAGTATGTGAGGTCTTACCCCCTGGTTTTGCTCATAGCCATCCATGATTATGGTAAGCCCTGTATTTTTTATTTTAGCATTATTGTGAGGAGAGTTCCCACTAAGTTTATATAATCATCCTTTTGGTTTTGCAATAAGTTACATACATACAGAGAAGTACACAAATCGTGTGTAGAGCTCCGTGAATTTCAGAGTGAACATTCAACTACATCCATAATCATGCAAGTCATCCTTATGCTGTGACTTTTTAAAAAAACATCTTTCCAGAAGACTCCCATAGGCTTCCCCCCAACATCCATAAGATCTCACCTGGTGCCTTCTGTTATTTTATGGGGTCTTAACTACCTGATGGGTGATGATCTCAACAGAAGAGAGCTGGTTATAGCACAGGGCCATTTGGATTAGTGGATGACACAGTTGCTAACTAGAATGAAGGGTAATCCTCCAGCATCACAGCACACGTGAGGGAGGTAAAATGTGGAAGTGGAGACAGTTTGCTGTCAACTGCAGATCTGGGCAAGTCAACTGCAGATCTGGGCAAATCCAAGTTCAAATCTCTACCAAGTGCAAGGCCCACTTTAAAGTTAAGGCAAATGAACATAACAGTTATACCTACTCTACTCAATTTGCGCAAATCCACGAGGTGTATTTATTGCAGTGCTGGGTACCACGCAAGGTGACCACGTGGGCACCCAGGTATATGCCTACTGTCTTGGGGTCTCCCCTGGGACCCAGATGAAAGTTACCAGGAAATGTTCTCAGGACCCACCAGTGGGGATCCTTCCACTCAAGGAAGTGCAAGCCAGGAGGGAAGGAGGCATACAAGGGCATAATACCTAGCAAAGTCCCTCAGAGGGCAACCAGTCAGTTCCACAGTGGAGCTCTGGAGATAGTATAAGTCATCTCGAGTGGGTCTCATGGTTGTGAGGGAGCTCGAGCATTCACACCCCTGCACCTCCCTTCAGTTGTTGGTCAAGACACTTCTGGTTCTCCATGTGTGCTGCCAGAGCAGTCTGAGGTCTGGCTTTCAACAGCAATAGGCTGAGTGTTAAGAGTGAAAGTGCTGTGGGAGCCCATGGGCTTGAACACAGTAAAGAGAACCCAAGGGATATATAGAGCGAGCCCTGAGCATCGGCCTCACCCATAGAGAACATGCCACAGTGATTGAAAATACTCGTTAGATGCTAGATAACTCTGAAGTGGCCTCTTCACTAACAGGAATTGAGAACCCAGATCTCTACACCTTCAGCCTTTTAAGCCATGGATTAGTTTCACCTTCTTGCATGTGACATTCACAGTACAGAGAACCACAGCCAAAGAGCTACGTTCCAGTGGAAATTAAGCGGGAGTATTCTTACTGTAAGACTGTGCACTTCAGTTTCAGTCTCTGTAGTTGGCAAGGGGACTTCAATGCAGCAGCATTGAACTTGAGAAACAGGAACAGAGGCCCCTGGCAGGAATAACATTGATGGCAGCAAGTAGCAAGATCAGAAGGGACAACTATTGGGCATGGTGTGGAGAGAATCTCCTTGTGACTAGGTCAGGAAGACCACAGTAAAAATGGAAACAGTCTCCAAGTATGCAGGGGCCACCCTAGTGCAGAATGCAGCAACAGTAGGGAGGACCATGTACAACTTCTGGTACCAGAAGTGGTCTATTCTCATAGTTGAACTCAGATTTCCTGCTGTCAGCATATTTTCTTGGCCTGAGTGGGCATGCTCATTATTTGGTTTGCCTCTGAAGATCTATTCCACCATTCTTCACCATGTTCTGTGCATAAGGAAGACTACCCCTGTTTGTATTCACCTGGAAGAGAGAAAGAGCCAGGTATAGTCAGTGAGGCACCAGCAGGTGATGAAAGACAAGTGGAGAGGTTCGATACTTAGTTTCTTTCTCCTTCCCAGCCAGTGGCTGCGTCCTTTTATAACCTAGGCTCCCATGGTGACACTCACACTCAGTCCTGTGAGCACTTGTTACTTCCCTTGCCTTTTCAGTTCTGGGGGCAGCGGGAGTGGAGTGGTGACAAAGTCCTGAGACTACAGCAGAAGAACATGCCAACATCTCGTTGGTTCCTTTAGCCCTGCCCGTGCCTATGGGGCAATCATCTGAGATGGATTCTATCTCCTGTCAATTTGTATTGAGGGTTAAATGCAGGGTATGCATACTGGTGAGGGAAGACATGAGATGAGCCGACTCCTATGAATAGCTGAGCTCACAGGCCAGTAGACCTCCCAGTGAAGGAC
>RJWJ010014528.1:0-37802 GCA_004363605.1 Indri indri | reverse complement strand
AGCCGAAGGAAATTGTAAAGAGAAAACTCCTCTCTCCATTCATTCATTCATTCACAAATACTGATGCAAAAACTCCAGTGCGCCTGCTCTAGGGAGTGCCCTCTCCCAGGACTGACGGACAGGTCAGTAAAGAGGCAACAACAACCGAGCATTAAGCGCGCCTGCAGATGCAGAAGTTCAGGTAGCTTACTGGGGGTTGGTGCATTAGTGTGTGGCTATTAGCATGCTCACACTCCATACTGTTCTATGCCCAGTTGTTTTTTTAAAAAAAACATTGTTAGGGTTTACATTGCTCTTTGATAGTTAATATAGCTTCAAAGAATGTTCCTTATTCATTCATAAAGCCACCAATTAATTTTTACATTAATTTTTGTAATTGAAAAATAAAAATTGTAAATATTTATGGTGTACAACATGATGTTTTGAAATATGTATACATTGTGGAATGGATAAATCGTGCTAATTAACGTGTGCACCATGTGTTTTTAGTATTTTTAGAAACAGCTATATTGTGTTCCATTTTATGGAGGTATCACAATTTAATCAACTAATCCTCAACTGATGAACTTTTAAATTGAATCTCATTTTTTCTATTGCAAACAATGTTGTGATGAAGATCCTATTCACATCATGTATGCTTCTGCAGAAAAATTCTTAGAATTTTTAGAATTTACCTAATGTGTCTTAGACTTGCCTTTTTCTGCTCTCTTCACTGCAGCAGTAGCAAAGTCTCAATACTGTTCCCAGAGGTGGTTGGTTTTCTTTTACTTTTGGGCCCTGAGATATTCAAGAATGCAGAAAGCCCAAGGCTAGACAGAAGCAAACCTCCTCGAGAGCTCAGGATTCACCTAAAACCACAGCTCAGCCTAGAAAAGCTCAGCATATGTCGATTGTGCAATTTGAAGCTAAGGTGTCTCGGAGGAAGGCACTGCTCACAGCCAGAAAGCCTTCAGGTGGTCAAAAGATACAGAGAATGTATCTCTCTGGCTAAAACAAAGTAGAACCTAATGTGAAAGAGGGCATCCTATGTGTGAGGGGCTGGCCATCTGCTGGGGGTGCTGTTGGGGGCAGTGATGGAGAACAAGCACCAGCAAGGCAGAGCCCCACTCTGCAAGGAACCCATAGTCCCTTGGAGGGGACTGAGGAAAAAGGCTGTCATCTATGTGATCACAGATAAAGGGACCAAGACCTTCAGGAACAAAGAGAAATGCCTCATTCACTCTTCCTGGGCATGTTAGAGAAGAGGATATTTCAGCTAGGTATTGAAGAGTAGGGGTTCACAGGCAGAGAAAGGGGAGGGGACTTCTAGGTGGTATTACCAGAATGTATAACATGGATAGTGACAGAATGGTCAGCCAGGGGTCAGGATGCATAGGGCATACCTCGTAGGCTGTGCTGAGGAGCTTGGCTTCTCCCTACAGATGCACTAGGAGCTGTGTAGGCCCCTGAGCATGAGAGTGACAGATCAGAATGAAGCTTCAGCATCACCATGGAGGATAAATTGCTGAGAGAAAATCCTCGGATATGTGGGAATGAGTATACCACAATTCCAAGAACGTCCTGCAAGGTAATAGTGGTAGCGGTTAAAACAGCAGCCTCCAGAGCCAGGCTCCCTGTCTTCCAATCCCATTCAAATCCCCTGCCACTACCAGCTTGAACAAGTTCCCTGTGGGCTCCATGTTGTTTGCTCAACAGTGGAATGGAGATGACACCAGCAGGGGCCGCTTAGGGCTACGTGTGGACTATAAACTGGATGAGTTAATGTATATAAAGTGTTCAGAACAGTGCCTAGCATGCAGGATGGACACAGCACATGACAGCTGTTGGGACCACGCCCATGTCCCTGGTCCCTCGGCTTCCTCTTTCAGTATTGTCTTTTGTTCTGAAACGTAAGCTGCCACAAATCTGAGCAAAGGTGAGCAGGTCTGAGTCAAGGCTTGCTTTAGGAGGGCTGGAGCTACTATCTGAAATAGTGTTTGGGGACTGCCCACTTCTTAGTTGAGGATAGTGGTTCTCAAACTTTGCTGCAAAACAGAATCACTTGAGGAAAAGACGTTGTAAATTCCAAAGCCCAGGCCCCATTCCAGACAAAATCAGAACTTTTACAGGTGGGATACTGGCTTCAGGATTTTTAAATTTCCCTGCTGATTCCAACATTCAATTCAGTCTGAGAACAGGTGATGGAAGAGTCAAATCCAACGGGAAAGGCACGCTTGGCAGGAGGAAAGTGTCCCCACCCCTGAGCTGTGCCGTCTCCACGTCAGCTCATTACGACGTCTACCCTTATTACACCTTACAAGGCAGCTCGGCTGTCGCATGGAGCTAACAGACTCGAAAGCTGCCCCGCCTCATGAAATGTGTAACACACCCTTCAACTCTTTTTCTGGAATCAGGTAAGGAGAGAGAATACCAACAAATACAGCCGCTGCAGGAAACTCTTTGGAAAAAGCACTCGGTTGCTAGCAGACAGCTGGCTCTGGCCCAAGGCTCTCTCTCCAATGCTACGTGACCTAAAAGTCATATCATTTTTAAAATTCGTACAATTTTAAGAAAATTTCAGTTTCTTATAGGGATAAGGACTGGATTGCCCATCCGACAAGGTGTTGGTGAGATACAAGCTGGAAGATACAGGTCACATTATGAAGACTCAGGCAAAGGTAAAGCATTTTCACCTAGCATGTTTTCTAGGTCTTTACTGCAACATGAGAAGTTCAAGAGAGAGAAATGTCCCCTTAAACGATTTTTTTTTTTCACCAGGAGAAGGGAGGCATCGAGGAGTAGGTGGGACACAGGAAAGTTCTCTTCAGGGCAGGCTGTGCTGCTGCCTGCAAAGGCCCAGGTGCGGCTAGCGATAGGGCAGGCGCCTGGGTGTGTCCAAGGGCTGACCCTCGGAGACGTTAAGATAGGACATGTTATCCGGGAACAATGGAGCAACCTTACCGTTGTCCTAGACCTGAATCTGACAAGGGAGGATAAGGCTCCAGGAAACACGTCCCCAAACATCTGGCCAGAGCGGCCCCAACAAAGCCCCGGCCCACTTGTTTGTTCGTTTATCCGCTCACTCGTGTACATTAGCATGTGTCAACCACATACCAAGGACTGTGGTGGATGGTGGGGACGCCGGGATGACCAAGGCTCAGTCTGCACCCTCAGGAGGGACAAAGGTAAGTAGGGCAAGCAAGTAATATTCAAGTATAGCACAATGTGCTAAAATGCAGTAAAAATAACAAGTTTAATGGGAAATAGCCACCACCCATTGACGGCAGACCAGGCACCGGGCACCATGCTTGGTGTTTTATATCGAACATCTCAAATCCTTGCTGTCCCCTCAAGGTAAGGATCTGTGTGGGGCAGTGACGGTTGTTGTAAGCATGAGTATCTTTGTTTAGCATTGACTCAGTCCTTACTGTGTTGCAGGCACTGTGCTGAGTTTTCCTTGGTTGGTTTGCTTGTTACCAGCAAGAGGTAGTGATCATTTAGATTAGAACAGGGGCTCTGGGCCCAGATTTGCCTGCCAGTAGCTGGGTGACCTTGAGTAGTTACTTTACCTCTCTGTGCCTGAGTCTAGGCCCAGAGGTCATTGCTAAAATAGAGACTCATCCATTTGACAGATATTTACTAGGCACCTACCATACGCCAGGGAATAAAGCATTTAATTAAACTAACTAAAAGCTCTGCATTCCTGGGGCTCATGAAGGGATGGGGTGGCAGAGAGTCGACAAACAAATAAACAGGTAAATGCATGGTGGGTCGGATGAGGGTAAGTGCTGTGGAGATCAATAAAGACAGAAAAGAAAAGGAAGACGGGGCTGTGAGGTGGTGCTGTCTGCATGTAGTGGCCAACAAAGGCCTGTCCAATAAGAAGACCTTTGAGCTCCGTGTGTGTGTGTGTGTGTGTGTGTGTGTGTGTGTGTGAGAGAGAGAGAGAGAGAGAGAGAGAGAGAGAGAGAGAGAGAGACAGACAGACAGACAGACAGACAGACAGAGCGAGAGACAGATCTACTAGCACCTCCTATGTGCTGGGCACCATTCCAGGGTTCAGTTCGGTGTTTCGCACAGAATAACTCATCTTACTCTCCCTGACATCCTAAGAAGGAAGACAGTGATACACGTCCCATTGCACACAGGACAAAGTGGAGACACACAGAGCTTGAATGACTGGCTCCAGGGACGGAAGTGGTGAAGACTGAGCAGGCTGTCAGGCTCGGCAGCCCAGACTGTGACCTGCTGCACACGAGGGCTTCGCTCGAGTGTGGTGCTCTGAAGATCTTTACTGTGATGATTGTAACAACGCCCACAAGAAAAGAAGCAAAGAGTGCAGAGGATGAGAGCGGAGGGACATGCAGGCACAGGGTGTGTTTTAAACCATTTGGATAATAAAGGGACACTGACTGCAGACTCCCCTCCCTCTCCCCACACCTATCTCTGATAAGGAGACCACCTTCAATCCCTTTAGTCATCTCTACTGAATTTTTTGGAATGAAAAAAACGAGAGGTTCTGTATCCATTTTAAAGCTGGCTTCTGATTTGCAAATTTGTTCAAGGTTCTGCTCTCTCTCACTCCAAAGAAAAAAATCTGTCCCGACCAGGCCCATGAGGGTCAGCTTGTCCCTTCTCAAGGCCATCACTCCAGAGCCCACATGGTGATTTTCTGCTCAAGCCAGCAATAGGAAGGGGCGGGGAAGGGGATGCAGCCAGTGAAGGTCCTAGAAGGTCCCAGGAAGGCAGATGTGGTAATACTGGTCCAGTGGCTGACTAACAAGACCCTACTTCAGAGATTCTTACACACTCCAAAGGCCAGAAAGAGCTCCTTTAATAAGAATTCCACCCAACCTGCTTCCGGGAATCACTGTCATGTGCCTGTTCTCTAGGAGCCCACTGGATTAGAGCTCTTGCAAGCAGGGCCTTTGTGCCCCATTCGCCAGCTTCTGCAGGGTTAGCAAGTTTGATGAATGGATGGGGGGAGGATGCAGGGAAGCAGGAAGGGAAGAAGGGAGACAGGAGGGAAAGTAGAGAGGTGTGGAGTGTAGGGTGGGTAAAGAAAAATTATAGGACCCTATGACATGACATCAGGAGAAATAGAAATAAAAGAGGAAAATGAATAAAAACAAATGTCCATTAATAGAACAGAGTTGGAAAAGAATCTATGGGATACTATGCAGCAGTTAAAAAAGATTGAGGTGTGTCTACACATCCCACATACATACACATAGAAGATCTCCAAGATACATTATTGAGTGAAAAATAAAAAAAAATGTTGAAATATTTGATTCCCCCCGGCTCTGAATGCCATGACATCCACAGAGCTGGAGACAGAGGTGGAGGCTGGATCTTGGGATAAATCCCAAGGAGCTCAGCTCTGGGGCCCCTGTCTCAGGCCATTTATTCCATCTGGAGGAAAGCAGGGCCTTGCCCTCTGTATAGGTCTCTAGGCGACAGCATCTCGTGACCCGGCTTCCACTCTGGTATTGCTCCTCTAGTTCTTGAAATACTCATGCTAATTTCAAAACATAATAAGCAAAAGAGCTTCCTTCACCTCCTGGTCCCCAGCCCATGATAACCCACAAAGAACAATGCATGAAACTGAGTTGCAGACTGAAGACCCAGGGGCTTTATCTGGCGACATGCTTCACTCACAGGATGCCTAAAATATTTTTGGATTCAGTGCTCACATCCAAAATTCAGAAAATTTCATTACATTACAAGGTCCAAAAATTAATCCAGCAGCACTGGACCCACCCTCCCACAATGCAAAAGCCAGCTGGATGCTGAGGGAGGGCTTCCCCCTGCAGGGCATGCGACCCCTCCATGACCAGTTTCCCGCCCCTCAGAGACCACCTAGTTCAAACTCCTCACAGGTGAAGGCCCTACTGCTCAGAGAGGGGCAAAGACATGCCCAAGGTCATGCAGCAAGCCAGGGGCAGTACCATAGCCACAACTCAGTAACCTTCACATGAATACCTGTGTCCCTTCAACCTGCCAGGATGCACGCCTTCTTTAGAGCTAATCACAGCCTTAGAAAGTAGATGATCCACTTGACACTGGGCTAGAAGAACAAGGCCCTGAGGATTACCCTGGATCCAGAGCACGATCCAACTCAGAGAGAAGTGATGCTCTTACACTACACGATGGCCCAAATGCATTGCAACACTGTCACCATAATTAGCCCAGGCCTGGTCACCAGGACATCTCTTGCTCAATATTCTTTGCATCTTGGTTTCCACATCCAGAGGAACAATACTTCTCTAAAAAATCAATTGTCCCCGGCAACCCACCTACACACAGTTCTTGGAAAATATGGGTTAAACATTATGCCTTACAAAGAAAACAAGGAACAAAGAGGGAGAGGGAAATTCATCTCCATGGTCCTGCACTTCTCATTATTCATACCAAACGTTTTTCAAGTCACTAAGTTCAAATGACCCTGTCCCTTGGGGCTGCAGAACTATTTTTACCAACACTTGCCAGTAAGGAAGCTCCACATGCTTTAATAAATGGGATTACGCAGTACCAAGAGGCGCTAAATGGCTTCAAGAGACTAGCGGTTAGGGGAACTGAAAATGGCCTGGAAGGAAGATGCCGGAATAATCAATTTCTGGCACAGGAGAAGGGACGGCTGGATGCCATTCTGCTGCCCAGAGCACCGGAGGGGCTGCGGCACAGGAATCGCAAAGCATCCGTCAAATAAATAGGTGGCCCCATCAGGATGACTTCCCAAACTTCCAGAGAAAATAAGGAGATAGACAGATGGCTCTGGTTTTAGGAAGAGGCAGCATAAACACACACGCACACGCACGCGCGCGCGCACGCGCACACACACACACACACACACACACACACACACACGGCTTCCGAATCTCCTCACCTGTGCTGTGCAGCCCAATGAACTCGCTCCTGTCTGTGTACACTTGCCTGCTTGGGATCACACCCAGCCTCAAGGCTTAAACGGCTTGACTACCATATATGAATCCAAATACATACTTTTTGTATAAATTCTGGGTAGCTAAGTTTATTCCTTTACTCCATGTATTACGCAGGATTTTCCAGAGAAACTCAACCAAGAGGCCAATTACGGGACTGGCAAGTCCAGAATCTCCACGGCATGGCAGCAAACTGGAGACCCAAGGAAGGGCTGATGTTGCAGCTCCAGTGCAAAGGCCAGAGCCAGAATCCCCACCTTCCACTTTCGCAGGAGACCTCAGTCTTTTTCGCTGAAAGCCTTCAACTGATGGGATGAGGCCCACCCACATTACAGAGGGTAATGTGCTTTACTCAAAGCCCACTGATTTAAATGATAATCGCATCCAAAAAAATACCTTCATGATGACATCTAAACCGGTGTTTGATCAAGGCTCTGGGTACCACAGCCTAGCTAACTTGACACTCCAGATTCATATGTGAAGCTGCTTCCTCAATATCTCCACATGGATGTCTGACCAATATCTCAAACAACAATTCCACCTCTACCCACAAAATAAACACCCATCTCCCGCTGCCCTAGCAATTCCCCCACATCAATCTGTGGAAACTTCATTCTCTAGTTGTGCAAGATAAAAGCCTTAGGATCATCTTTCTTCTGGCCGCCCCATATCCAATCCACCAGCAAATTCTACCTTTGAGATACATCCAGAATCTGATCACGTCTCAGTCTCCTCTGCTTTCACCCAGCCAGGCACATCACCTCTTCTCGAATTACTGCAATGCCCTGGATTGCAGTAATAGCCCCCTAACTGGTCTATCTTTCTACCTTTGCCACTTTCAGCCCATTTTCAATACAGCAGCCAGAAGGATCTGGTTGAAATGCAAGGCAGAATGTGCTTAAAGGTCTCCAATGGCCCCATCTCAACAGAGAAAGCCAACGTCTGTACCATGGACCCCTCTGAGCCATTTCATCCCTGAATCTTTTCTGCTTTTTGTGGCTTGAACATCTCCCCCGCCCCGGCCCAGTTCTGCCCATCTCTCGGTACCCAGACTGGGCGTTTCCTGAAGCCCACCCAGCTGGGAGAGGAAGCAGCGCCCACCTTGGGCCTTACAAGCTGAACACTGGCCACAAGGACCTGAGGGCATTAACTTGAAGACAACAGGAGAGGGAGGGACACCGAGAAGTGTTAACTGGAGGAGAGGAGGGCACAGCTGGGACTTGCGTCTCTGGAAGGTTCCCTAAGGCAGGCTTGTGTCTCTGGAAGATTCCCTAAGGCAGCCAATGTGGCTTATTCTCTGAACTCCATTTACAAAGAGAATTAGGTGGCCGCCAGGTAAGGAAAGGTGGGAGGAGGGAGGAAGCGGGGAAGAAGCAGAGGCAAGAACCCAGGCAGGTGCTCCGCCACCTCCATGAACTCTGCTGCCAAGCGGCTGCGATTTCACACATGAATGGTCAGAGGAATCACAGGGAACAAAGGCAGAGAGAAGAAACGGTGTTTGATTGTGGCCAGGAGGAAGAAAGCCTTCCAGTGGCCGAGAGGAGGGGCACCCGTGCTGAGCAGGTTGGCTTGGCAAGTGGAGCTCACCCCTCCCTCCCCACCCTCCTGTCTCCCTTCTCCTCCCTCAGGCAGGACCTGAGCACAAAGACACAATGGCTCCAAGGTCCCTTCTGTGTTCTGTGGCCTTGGCTGAAGACATGTGGGGAGGAGAGAGGAACGACCATCATTCCTACCGCAAAACATTAAGCTTCCTTCTGGGAACCTGCTGGGCTCCAGCGGGGAGCTTTGTCAACTGGGCAGGGTTCAAGGTCTCTACAGGGCCTCCTCTCGGTGAATCTAGTGAGGCTGGGCCACACCACTTCCCAGAACACCTCTCAATTAGCAGGACACTGCCTATTGCAGAGAATGTCTTTGCAAGCAATAAAGGACAAATCTTTTTGTCCCCAAGGAGGCAGCTAACAGGAACTGGGCCCTGTCAATGAATCTGTGGAATGACCCTGAAGGGGCTGAGTGATGACTGCGCAGGAGGGCGGGGGCTGTAAATGGGTGACTTGCTTATTTACAGAGGCCTGTTACTCTAGAGACTGTCACCCTCGAGTCCATTAACATAACGTGCCTCCCTCTGGGCACTTTCCACCACTGCAGGAAATGACATTCTTTCTTCCCAGCCTCCCCCACTTGGCTTCAGGCCCCGTGAGTGCTGTGGCTGCATCTGCTGCTCACAGCAGCATCCTTGCACTCAGAGAGGTGCCAGGCATGTGGCAAAGGCTGAATGATAACGCTGCTCATGCCAAGTGGGGAGAAGACTGGATGGAGACTCCTGGAGAACTGGAGCTCAAAGGAACTTTCCAAAGGACATTTGGGCCAAATTCTTAGTTTAAAACAGCAAAATGAAAGTTTATAGTAGTGATTCCAATCTCGGTCTCAGGACCCCTCCATGGGAGTCTTCATGCCGCCCTGCTGCAGGGAGACACCCTGTACTCTTGCTCACACATCTGGCTCCTTGCTCTTCAGGGGGTCCATGGAAGGACCCCCTCTGGTGAGAAGCTGAGCCTAGTGTTCTGGTTCCCAGCACCCAGTTTGGCTCCTTATGAGAAGCTGCAATTAATTTTTCCCCTTTATCTGCCTCTCCCCTTCACTACAGGCTATAAGTGCCCTCAGTGCAAAGGCCATGTTGGCCTTTTACGCCACTATATTCCAGAGCCAGGCACAGGTCTGGGCTCGGAACAGGTGCCCAGCGAGTATTTTTTGAATGCATGAATGAATGCACGATAGGGATACTGTAGAATCAAGAGGGATAATGAATGCAAAGGGCCCTTTCCAGGGCCCACATGAAAAATAAGTCCTCTGTCTGTACAATTGGAAAATGTGATTTTTGGTGGGAACACAATTTAACCCATAACAGCGCCCAAGGCAGAAATCTTTTCTCTAGCTCCTCTTAACCACCAGACCGACTCGCCTGAGAACGGATCAATTAGTAAGAGGGGCTGAGCGCAGTGGAGCGCTCTGATTGAATTAGCCATCATGTCCTGGTTTATCAGCAGCAGAGAGTTTTCCGATGAGCCATCTAAGGAAGCCCTGATTGCATTGAGTGCCTCCTGCTTGTTTGCTCTCCACCCAGAGGGTATCAGGGCAGTGGGTGTGCTCTGCCGGGTACCGGAGGGTTGGGTGCATCTTGGCAGAGAAGAGAATAGCTAGCTCTGGACAATTTTGCAGTGCACTTTCACATCCATGACTCAATGATTATTTCATTTAGTTATGGAAATGCAGAGGGGCAAGTACCATGATCACATTTTCCAGTTGAAGAAACTAAGCTCAGACAGGTTCAGAGATTGCTCAGGATCACACAGCATGCAAAGGGGAGTGATAGCTTCAAAAACAAGCCTTCCCGCTCCAAGCCCAGTGTTCCTTTTCTACTGAACTGTACAAAGCAAGCAGAACGCATGTGTCGGCTGCCTCCACAATGGTGGTGACAGACACATTGGCTGTTACAGCCACATGACCACAACATGAAAGAAATAAAGCAAGAAGAAAAGCTCACCCATTCTTCCCGTTATGCTAACATAAAAGCTCGAAATTCCCAATGGCACCTTCTAGGAATCATCCGTATGCACAGGTATTTTCACATGGTGCTCATGTGAAATTATGTGCCTTGCTTGGGTCACTCAGCAGGTTATTTCAAGGATCTAGAAATGCTTACTCACCATTTAGTCAACCACTGTTTACTGTGTACCTGCTGTATGCCAGGCACCACGCTAGGAAGCAGAGACAGAGTGGTGTGCAAAACGAACACTGTCCCCACCAAACTAGCAGGGAAACAGACATTAATTCAATAATCAATGGGAACTTCAAAATGAGACCTTTAAAGGTCTCGTAATATTGTGCCAGGTGGATACATCATAGTTTATTTAACCATTCTCCATTTAGGCTTGGTTTCAACTTTTTATCATAACTAAAGCTACCTTTAAATATCTGGGAGTGAAATATCACGATGTCTAAAATTTACTTGAAAATATTTTAGAAAAAAAGAGGATGAAGTCAATAAGACAAATGTTCAGAATTATTCAAATCAAGTAATGGGTACATGGGTGTCCGTTATACTGTTCCTTCTACTGTCCTGGGTATTTGAATTTTTCCATAACCCAAAGTAAAAGAAACAATCGTGATTTAATAGGCATTTTCACAAAATAATTATTTTCTTCTTTTGAATTATCCCCTGGGGATAAACCTGCGACATGAGATAATGGAGTGAAAATATGCAGACACTATCAACACTATACGGCACTCTAGGCTAAGAAAACCCATTCCAAGGACTCTGCTGATTGCCGCCGGCAGCCCATACCTGTACCTGCTGTCCTGCAGCCTCACTGCAGCCAGGATGGCCGGCCTTCCACTTTTTCCTCCTTTAATCAGGGTAAATAGGTGAGATTCACATACTTAACATTTCTTCCATTTTCCTGTAAGCATCCGTACTGCCTCCTATGACATCAGCAAGCTGCTTCCAGGAGGCGGCAGGGTGCAAAGAGGAGGGCTTGGGAAGGAGGAAGATCCGACTGCAATCCCGGCTCCACCAGCCCACAGCTGGGCAAATACTGAACATCCCGGACTGGAGTTGCCTCATCTGAGAAAGGGAGTAATAATGTCTCCTCAAAACGGGAGGCAGAGTTTTATGGGATGATCTATCTGGAAACACCTGGAACAACACAGGACGGAGTGAATGTGAGGTGAAATCCATGGTGTTTCCTCTGCGCTTGTTGCAGACGGCGCCCCTCTCTCACCAGCCAACACACCCTCACTGCAGCCCCCGATTTCACCGTCCAGTGCCACCTCTTCACCCAAGAGTCCTGTGCCACATCTCGTCTTAGGGCTAACACCAGGAGTCGTACTGTAGGGCTGGGCTCTGACCTGGAACACGAGCGCTGTTTGCTGTTACCTGGAAGGAGACTGGCACTGAGCCTCTCATGCCCCTGAGTGGCTCCGAGCCCCACTGAGGTATGTGGTTCGGAGCACAGGCTTCTCAGACAGGGCAGAGAATCGGGGTGGCTGGGGGCTTCCTCTGTCTGCGGGCACAACCTGCCCGGCATGCATTTATGCTAAAAATGCATGGAGGTCCACCCTCTGCGTGCTCTTCTTACAGCCCAGATGCTTGAAGCTGCCCATGTCCCTTTGCAAACCTTTTGCTGACATGGTTTCAGGAATGCAAACAGACTACCATAACACAGTAAAAACGACAAAAGCATTTCCAGTTGGGGAAAAGAAAATACTCTACAGCAAATCAAAGCAACCCCCTCCACCATCTATTATGAAACAAAAAACATACATTCCAGAACCTCATCTGCGATCACCTCTTACTCCTTGTGTGACCATGAGTAAGGCAGCCTCTCTGTTGCTCAGTTCCCCATATGTGAAGCAGTGATAATGATCATTCCTCTCCAAATGCATGTGCAGGATTAAAAGAGAGAATAGGTGTTATGTCCAGTAACCAGCCAACAGGCAGATGGGCAGACTGTCATAGGCATGAGAGCTCCTACCCCTCAGGGGCGTGGTGACCACAGGGCCTGATGCACCACCCCAGTGTCCAGCCTCCCAGAAGTTCTAAGTCTCAAACAACCCTGCCTCCTCCACTGCCCTCTGGACCTCTGGCAGCGGCCGTGGCTGACCGGTCAGGGGCAAAGGGGCCAGGCAGCCTATCAGGTGAGAATCCCAAGAGCAAGTCTGAAACTGACAAACCAGTCAGTATCAAAGCCATCAGGCTTCTTTCTAAATGTTCCAGGGAAGCAGCAAAACCAAGGTGGGCCTGAATGCAGCACCCTCCATGCAACGGGGTCAGACAGAAATGGAACTGCAGCCCGAGGCAAAGGCCTGGCCCGAGAGCAGCCTCAGGTTTCTCTAATAGTCACTCGCTGGACCAATGCACTTGCTGCATGAGATGCTCCATCAGCTGCTTTGACAGCCTTCTGGTGCCCTTCCAGCGAAGCTCAGAAGCGGTGGCCCTGTGGTAGTTCCCACCCACTCCGCCAGTCCTAAGGTGCCTGGCAAGCACATGACAGGGGCGAGACATCTGTTTACTACAGGAGAGAACTGTGCATGTTCATGAGTGGCTCACGGAGGAAAAACTGGGACTTCCTGTGAATGGCAGTACCCAGGAGAGTGAGGAGCAAATGACTGTTTCAAAAAAATCGAAAACTACATCCTGTCAACCCTCCTATCCAAAAGCCTCAGCCCAGGAGACCTCTGCAGACATTGCCCTGCATTTCGCAACCCCGCCAAGTGGTTCTACAGCATCCAGTGCTTCCCTGCCGGGCGCAGGAGAAAGGTGCTGGGCGCATACTGCGCTCCAGACTGGGAACTTCATGTGCATTTCGCTGCTCAGTCCTCACCACCACCGTGACATGGAAATGACCATTACCCTTATTTTACAGATGACAGATGAACCTGGGGCTTCAGGGAGTAACATGGCAAAAGGCCCCTTAACTAGTAAAAGGTGATTGTGAACTTGAACCAAGGCATGGGGACTCCAGGGCTCTAGCTGAGAACCACTGAGCCATTCGGGCTCCTTCCTCAATAGGGAAGAATGGTGTTAACGCTTACGATATTGCACTGACACACTGTATTGGTTTTCTCTTGTTGCTATAACAAATTATCACAAACTTGGCACTGAAAACAACATTCTCTTACAGTTCTGGAAGTCAGAAGTCTGAAATAAGTCTTAAGGATTTAACAGCAAGGTGTTAGCAGGGATGGTTCCTTCTGGAGGCTCCAAAGGAAAACCTGCCCTTGTCTTCCACTTCTAGAGGCTGCCAGCATTCCTTGGCTCCTGGCGGCATCATTCCAATCTCTGCTTCTCTAGTCACATCACCTTCTCATCTTGGATACGCAAATCTTCCTCTGTTTCCCTCTTTTAAGGACACCCGTGATCATATTGGGTCCACCTGGATAATCCAGCATCCTCCCCCTATCTCAAGATCCTTAACTTAATCATGTCTGCAAAGTCCTTTTGCCATGTGAGGCTACGGCCAAAGGTTCCAGGAATTAGGATGTGGTCATCTCTGGGGGGCTGTGATCCAGGTGACCACATGTGTTGACCTGTCTGTCCCCTGCACCACATCTTACTCATCACCATGTCCCCAGCACCTAGCAAGATGCCCACCAAGAAATGCAGGAGGGAAGAAGGGAGCAAACACAGTCCTAAAGGTCATACATTAACCCATCCCCAAGTCCCCCACAGAGTACGAGAGCAAAGACAGGCTCAACTTCAAGGGGGACTGAGCAGATACATGCATTTCTATTGGGAACCCTTATGAATCACAAGGTGCCAGCACCTCATTGGCTGGAGGATGGAAGTCCTCAGTGAGTCATGTGTTTGTTGTACTGTCCCTGTGTGTTCCCACAGCCTAGGACTGCAGCCTAAACAGCAGGCCAGCAAGCTACTGCGGCTGCTGTGGCTGATTTCTTGGGAATCAGGCAGAGCTGGAGCAGCCAGCAGGTTTACCGTGCATCCTGGTGAAGGCACTTTTCCTGCAAGAGAGTCAACAGACAGAAGAGACACCTCCAAATAGCTGGACTCTTGCCACAAACATTTTTATTGCCCCCACCGACATAGTAAAAACAGTTCCTTTTTGGAAAAAAGAAAATTGCCATAAGAGCTACTACTCATACCAGGGCTTTGCAAGCATCATCTCTATTCTTTTCAACAAATCATGGGAAGCGAATGTTTCTGTGTTCACTTTAAGACGAGGATACTAGACCAAGGCACAGGTAGCAGTAAAAAAACTTAAGAGTCCCTAGCTGGGGAAAGGCAAAGTGAGGATTCAAAACTGAGTCTGTCAAGCTCTAAGGTTGGGCTCTTTCTGCTTTGACATGTATTTGCCAAGTGTGAGGGATAAACTGCACGTACAGAGCCATAGGCCCCGTCTGTGTGACAGAGTCAGGTGTTCCAGCTCCAAGCCAGAGCGGAGCGATCTGGAGCCCAAGCCCTGTGTGGAACTAAGGGTGTCCCCATTTGCACCTACATTCGCCCATTTTGCACACACAAGTTTTTGCTTCCATGCTGTGCTTGGCACGGCAGCAGGCACTGGGGACACAGAGGTAAACAAAGGAGCCACAGTCATTGCCCTCAAACGGCTCAGTGAACACACAGAGATAAGCCAGGGCAGCACAGGGAATGCAATCTGGACCGGACAGGAACAAAGCCCTGGACACGTGGTGTCCAAAATGGAGAGTCATCAACTCCCGCTGGGGGGAATACAGTCTTGTGGGAAAGGGGGTTCTTCTACCAGGTACAGAAGGATGAACAGGAGTTTTTCAGGAGGAAAAGAATACTATCCTTGCAGACGCAAAGGCATCCTCTCTATAAACCGTTAGTTCACTGGGAAAAATAAACACCTGGGTTGATGTTTATCACAGAATAATTGCAGAGAGGAGGAGGAAAAGAAGGGGAAAGAGCACGACTTGTTTCTATCTTGCCCATTCAAGGCTCTGCATTTTGCTTTTATCAGGCCAAAGGTCAGGGCAAAAAGAGGTGCAGGTGAGACCACCTTTAAGATTTTTGCCCGGCAGGGTGGAGGAGGGGGGGCTGCAAAGCAGATGGCTGCCCAGCCTTTGACGCTGGCCATCCAGGAATAATGTTCAGAAGTATCTTCTTGACATGGGAAAGCAAGCAGAAGTGTGGAGTGGGGCCCCGGGCAAGCGAGAGGAGAACAGTGTTCCTAAGGGAACGGCCTCCAAGATGTGGGTCAAAGACTTAATTTGGCATCTGTACTCCTTGGGGCTCTGCCATGGGGAAGAGAGGCAAAGGCGTAGGGGAAATAGCTCCAACCGTACAAGGAGGAGCGAATTGCTTTGAGTCCATTTTCAAAATCAGAGCCCCAACTTGATTTCAGTCCTCAAGGCTGGAAATTTCTCTTAACTGGAGAGGCCCCAGCCAGCATGCTGTGGGCTAATTTATGGCTAAAGGGCCTCATTTCTCCATGACACGTCTCAGAAGATCTTTTTGTAAAGACTCCCAGGGTTTCAAGAGAAATCTTCTGCTGTGTTCTAGCCTGTAGGGTGGCCACCCAGAGGGAAGTTTGTGGGAAACCATTGGCTCTACCAACCCATGTAAAAAGAGGTCACCGTTTTTCTGTCCTAAAGCTTATTTTCTTTCCAGCCTCTGCGCAACACTGTGTGGGAGAACTGGCTGCAGGATTCCCATAGGTCTGACCTGGGCACAGGTCTGGGTGAGCGTGCACGCACACACACACACGCACACACACACATGCACACACACACGCACACACAGAAAACAGGCAGGCGACTTTCCAATACTGGCTGAGCCACATCTCGGGGCAACCTGGAGACAGCCCCCTGGTCCCACGAGCCTCAGGGAGTCACGCTACTGACCTCCCTAAGTGAATTGCCGGGCAGTCAGTCGCTGCTAGGTGCCTGCTAGTCTCCTTCCTCTTCATAATGGTGCAATTATTTTTAAGTAAGGTCGGCAAAGCACAGGAAAGATGGAGGGACACTTGGAATGACATCATCTGTGATCAACTGCTAACAGGGTCCTGATTCTTCACCCCTCCCTGCATCCTCGCCCCCCACCGCGGACCTCTGCAGGGCCCTCCCCCTCTGACACTGAGAGAGGCTGTGCCACCTGCCTCAGCCAATGGGGTGCTAGCAAACGAGGGGCCAGCAGGAGCTTGCAAAGACCTTGCTCGCGGAGGAGTGGTCTTGTTCAGCTGCCTCTTAAGGCCCAGTTTCCTCAGAGTTCAACATGATTGCCACTCCCAGGCTTGCTCTGAGGATCACCTGTAAAAATGAATTTGAAAGCTCAGCAAGCAGATGGATATACAAAACGAAGGCGTGTCTTCCTCCATCACCATCACCATCACCATCATCGTCATCATTATCATTATCATGGTCGTTGTCACCGTCATCACGAATGGGAAAGCTTAATACTCAAAAGAGCAGGAGAAAGAAACGGGGAGCAAGGTGGTTATAGACCTTGCTCCATAACCACAGTGCCAGGTGTGCATTCTGGACTGGCTTCTAATGCACTGTGAGACTTTTTAGAAATTGCTTAACATCTCTGAGCTTTAGTATTCTCATCTACAAAACGGAAATAATAGTACTACCTACCTCATGCTGTCATTATGAAGATTAAATGAGTTAATACATACATAAAGCAATTGAAACAGTGTTTGGCACACACTAAATGCTCCATAAGTATGAACTGCTACTGTTCTTACTGCTATTGTTGTTATCACTATTAGACACACATACACACACACACACACACAATAAACACTTTAAGTATATCAACTCATCTAATCCTCACATGGACTCTAGGAGTTTGGACTCATGAAATCAGTTGTACATACAAGAAAGCTGAAGTTCAGGAGATGAAGGGCATTGTCTAGCTTCGAGGTTAATGGTTTTTCCACAATACCAGGGGCCCTGGACAACGTGCACGGCATCACACGACCCAGAACTATGCCCCAAGCCTTTCCATCCCCCACACCTAAAACCAGGAAACAGGCTGATAAGCTCCCTGGCAGTTCCTGGGTCATTTTCATTTCATTTGTGCTGCTTTCTGCAGCTTTTGTGTCCTACAATGCACTTGGCTGGGCGGGTAAACCCTGTGGGCATCAAAGGCCCCGCTGGCAGCAGATAGAAAGCAGGGGCAGTGCCAAGGGTTCCTCCCTGCCAGCCACCCGCCACCAGCCTTGCAGCCCAGGGGATTCACAAGAAGGAGGTGCCCAGCCACATAACCACTCCAGGTGTTACTTAACCCTCAGCCATGAGATCTGTCCTGGAACAGGCCAGGTGTGCCAACACCAGGTGTGCCAGGCAAGGGCTGATATCCAAGTTGCTCCTGGACCAATGATGGCAAGCAGATTGCTTGCTACTTGATGTTTCAGGGAACTTAACTTCTGCACGTGATGCAAGAGTTCAGAAAAGCTTCCTGGGGAGGGCACTGCCTCAAACCCAGAATGGAAAGATCCCTGCTTCCATAATTCTGTACTCATTTACTGAACACCTGCTGTAGGGTAGGCCTTGGATGGTCCTAGTCTGAGAAGTACACAGCCTAGTGAGGGGCCACGTAGGAAGACATATAAAATTCTATGGTGAGCTTTGAGCAAGAAATGGGATCAAAAAAAGAAGGAGACTTAACTTCCTGCATTCACTCACTCAACAGGTAACAGAATGCCCACCTTGCGGCAGGTGCTAAGGCGACAATGGCAAGCGAGGAAGACAGTCCCTGTTCTCACGGAAGGAACTTAGATTCTTTCTGAATCTGCCTCAGGGTGCCGCAAAGACTTCCACGGAGAAGCTTCTTGATGTTGGCTGTGCCTCCAGCAGCTGGGTAATTTTGGAGAACTTATTTTGCTTCTCAGTGCTTCAACTTGCTCATCTGTAAAGATACAATGTGGCCTTGAAATATTTCCCTATAGGGAAATTTCCTAACAGGAAAAAATTCACTTTATGTTAAATGGTAAAAGCTGGTTACAAAAACCAGAGGAGCCATTCTTTACTTTTTTCAAATATTTATAAATGCAAGAATATGGATATAACATATAAATGTGTATATAAAATGAAATGTACATAATATGACTAGTATATAGGAGATAATATATATGAACTGTTAATGTTATATACATATGAGTTATCATATGTACGAGTTATTAACCAGCTAGTCTAGTGTATGTGTATGAGTGTGTGCTTAGATGCACACCTGGCTATATATATTGGAAGGAAAACAAATATTCTTTAGTTTTCCTTTTGCTTATCTGAACTTCCTAAATTGTGCAGTAAGCACATATTAGTTGTAAAATTAAAATATAAGCACAGAAGACCCTCTTTCTCACATAGGAAGTAAGACTCAGATGTTCTTCAAGAACAAGTGACGATCCCCACATAATGACAACATCCTCGCAGCAGCTGTCATTGGCATGCTTACAATGTGCTAACCTGCAGGACTTCATCACCCCTCACTGAATGCCCGTGAACTGGGCCTTCTATTCTCCCTACGTACAGAAAGGAAACTGAGTCACGGAGCACCTATGTCCCCAGCTGAAGATGGCAGTGAGGCTCTCGACACCCGTGCTCCTGCTCTCTGCCCCATACCACCTCTCTTTAGAGAGCTCAGAATCCAGCCAGATTGTTCCCGTTGCCAGTTGTCCTTTGTGGGGACAGAGGCTGGGGTCGCATGGCCTGGGAGGAACCAGAGGGCTTCACTATGGGGGAGGGAAGCCTGAGAAAGGAATCTCGGCTGTGGGAACAGCCCCAGCCGGCAGCCCTGGATGGAATGTCCATGCCAGCGGAGGCAAACATCCGGGCATTGCTGTCCCCTTGTGAATGGGCCCCGGAGCAGCCAGGTCCCAGGAGCCAGCAAGGCGGGAAGTGGCTGCCAGGGTGCTGGCACCAGCACCCCACTCTGTGCGCTCGGGCCAGCTTGGCTGGCTGCCTGTCAAGGCTTCAAAGGGGTATGTGAAGAGGGCCGGAGGACCAGGCTGGACGGGTCTGCCTGAAACTGAGATGGCTGAACAAAAGGAGTCCGTGTGGGCTGGTTTGGCGGGAGCCCATGGCGGGACAAGGCGGGAAGCTGGAGACAGCAGGGGGAGGGCTGGGGAGAGATGCAGGTGTGTTCCTCCCCAGGCAGCCTGCACCTGCAGGAGGCCCCAGGCGCAGCTCCCCTACAAGGAAACTGAGGTATGGGAAGGCCATGCCTCCACAGGTGGTAGCCAGGAGGGCAAACCCTTGTGCCAGTGAGGAATGAAAGGGACACAGTGAGGTGTCTGCACATTTCAGGGAAGTCACTCTCCCATTTCTCCATTCATCCAATATTGGCTGAACCCGGACCATGAGCCAGATACTCAGTAGTGCTGAGGACCCTGCTGGGAGCCAGAACAACAGGGCCCCTGCCCTGGCCAGCTTGATGGTGGCATCTCCCACAGGCCCAGGGAGGTGGGAACCCAAGGTCTCTCTAGGGCCTTGTCACATGGCACAGAACTTAGACGAAATGCTGGGCTGCCCTCCTGGTGCCATCACTACTCTGGGACCCGGAGCCTGTGACTTCAGCCCTGTGCCTCAGTGCCAGCAGCACTATGTGCTCCGTGAGTGTCAGCTGGACAGTTAACCACATCAGCACGTTGGTGGGCAGGGGTAAGCCCAGGACGTGGGTGCCTGTCCCCAGCTGAATTGTCTTCTACCTGCATCCTGCCTGCTCCCAGGAGAATCACCACCATGGGCCTGAGAGACTCCACTCTACAGAGACCACAAACAATGAAGTACTTAGCCCAGGGCCTGGCACTTTCTAGGTGCCCACCCAGAGGAGCTGCTGTCATTATTGCAGGAGAACACAACAGGGGGAGGAGGAGTCACCTGACTTTGGAGACAACAAGCAGCCACATGGTCAGGGTCAGAACCCAGTTCCAAGGGACTCATAGCCCGGCTCGTTCCTCAACTTCAAGTCAGCTCCTAAGACAAGGTGATAACCCAGGCCCCTGACTCTGAGATGTCTATGTTCTTCCTAGGATGAGAGTCACACATATGTGGAACTGGGGGGACTGTGTACAGCAGGTGTAATCAAGGGTCAAACAGGTGGCCCAGTAGAGAGCTCAAAGTAATCAAAGACAGCAGAGGGAGGGGCTGACAGGTGGCAGGATGAGAGATGAACCCCCGAGCGCAGGCATGAGAGTCAGGGGTCCCAGATGCCACTGCAGGCTCTGCCATCCCTCCCACGGAACAGGGCCAGTCACATCCACTGTGGAGCTGCTTTTTGTTTGGTTACCTGAGAGTACCAGAGCAGAGGACCACAAGGTCATCCTTTGTACATGCCAGCACCACAATTCCAGATGGAGGGCAGGTAGGAGGCTATAAGGAGAAGGCTGATGTCTGAACTTTTCCAGCCCCTGGAGCAGGACCAGTGGAGTGAGCTGCTCTGGGTGCCACCCTGCCCTCTCAGGAGTGGAGCCAGCCTCCTCACCCTGCAGCCTGCCCTGCACAGCTGGTCTCAGTAGGGGCCACGGACATGGACCAGAGAGACTTGGGTCCACCTTCTACCCCTGCTTGACGTGGACTTGGGGGAAGACATTTCACCTCTGTGAGCCTCAGCCTCCTCAGGTGCAAATATAGGGGACAGTAATACCTGGTGCTAAAGGTTGCTGGAGAGACTAAATGAGACACTGCACAGGAAAACATGAATTCCTTTCTCTCTACTCTGACCTTATTTGAGCACAAGTCCTCTGCATAGAAAACCCATGTCTTCTTAAATGTCCACAACCACAAAAGAGTGAATTAGAAAGAAGGCTGGAGTTTCAGAGGGAAGACCTGGGCTCCTGCCTCTGCTCTGATGCTTATTCTACCTATAAGGGACTGGGCAAGGTACTCACCCTCCCTCGGCTGTAGCTGCCTCACCTATAAAGTGGGGCTAATAAGAATGCCCCATTCCCAGGGTTTGGGAGACTCTAAGAGAGGTGATGTATATGAAAATGCTTTGCAAACAAACCATGAAGCTTTCGACATGTTAATTACTGCAATGCTCTGTCTTATCAAGGCAGCATCCTCCTATAAAAAATGGTATTGGAACCAGTCTCTTGCATGGTTCTAACAGGAATGGAGCTGTATTGAGATTCTGGATGAATTTAAATAGCTCCTAATGTCTAATCAAAGGCAGGCAGTGTGGCGCCTGTTCTCGCCAGAATTCCAACAAATTCTTTCTGGCAGAGCCAAAATGGTCTGGGGATGGTGCAAGACGGGGCATTTGGAGAAGGGGGCCTGAAGTGTGCTGGAGGGACACCTCTCTCCTTCAGAGGACTGAAGGTTCCTGGTGCAGAGCTCTTGGGCACCTTGCCTGTGTTTGTTCTATGCACACTAGCTGGGACTCCTGCCTTCTCTGGGTTACATTAGGAGATGGAAAGATTATCAACTGCTTGTCAGGTAGCTGAGAGAAAGAGAGGTACAGAGAGGGCAAGAGACAGCTCCTTAGAGAACTTGCCAGGCTGGCAGCTGGCCCCCGAGGCCCGGAACGCCCAAGGTCCAACAGAAAGCATCCTGCTTCCGTGCCCCGACCCACTGAGCAAACACATGAGGGTGGCAGGTGCCCGGGGCTGCCGGCCAAGCAGGGCTTCTGCCCGGCCACAACCAGCCCAAGAGGAGGCCCAGGAACCTCCCTGGCACCATTTCTACTCTCTGAGCTGGCAGGCAGGAGGGAGGACAGGTAGACGGGGAGGGGGGTATGGGGGAGGGGTCACCTGGAACAGGCACACCTGCAGCCAGCTGGCCCTCATGCCTCCCCTCCCCACCAAGTAACCCCCTCACGTTGTTGACTGGCTTCCCTGAAGGGAGCACGAGAGCCCAGGAGCGGCTCACATGTTCTATAGTGTGTCTTTTAAGGCCTCACTTGGAGACCCGGAAACTAATAATACCTTCACAGGAAACTTTGATCCTGGCATTTCAGTGACGCCCAATGACCCGTGAGATATCAAGTCATACCAATGGCCCTAGAACGGGTGTCAGGTAACCTGGTGACACGGACTACTGCGTAGCCTTGAGCAAGCTGTTCCCCTTCATTGATAAAATACGGGTTTGGCTGGATGCCTGCTCCGGCCTGCACACTGTGGTGGGGCTTAGAAGAGGCCGTCCTTGGCTCTCAGGTAGCCCTGGACCGAGAAGCTCATGCTGCCACCTTAGCTGTGTGCTCTCTGGTCATTCGTGTTATGTCTCTGAGCTGAGTTTCATCCCCTTCAAACATCAGGAGAGTGTTCCTTCCCGCAGAGTCAAATGAGGATGGGCAAGAAGGACCTGGTGGAGAGCAAGCGCCCAAAATACGGGAACTGCCATTTCTCCAGCTCACTCACGGTCTGTTCTCAAACTCAATCTCTGCCAAACTGTCTTCTCCTTGAGGAATATAACAGGCTTGCCCTGGGGTTGGGGACCCAAAATGCTCAGTGGATCAAGAGGGACTTACTTACCCTTCAGTTGCTTATGTAAAACTAGGACCACAGCTACTCCACCACCACCCCGCTTCGGCAACTCTCTCTCTTTCTCTCTCTCCATTCAGCAAATGGCATCTCTACTCTTGCAGGTCACCAAGTGAATGGGAGAATGGTAGTGATCCCAGCCAATGAGAGATATTCTGAGTAAACAGGGAACATGCAGAGGTAGACAGGTCTGCAGAGGGTTACGTAATTTATCCCTATAAGATCAATCATTCAGCAACGATTCGATGTGTCAGGCAATGGATGTGGTACTAGCCAACCCCTGTTCTTGCAGAATTCAAGTCATCCAATAGTTATTACTGATATTCCCATCGTATCTAGCACTAAAACAATGCTGCATAATAACAAAAGTTCAGTGGCATAAGCACTAAGTGTTCATGAATCTGGGTGGTCAGGCAGGTGGCTTTGACGATCTAGGCTGGACTTACTCAGAGGTCGGGAGTTGGCTGGCTGTCAGCTGGTCCAGGCTGGTCTCAATTAAGGTGAGTCGAGCACTCGAGCACCTGGGTTATATTCTCTGTATCTCTCATCCTTCCCCTAGAACCAAAGACTAGCCTGAAACATCCTTTTCTTGCTGATAAGAGAGGTTCAACAGTGGAAATGGAAGCAGTTTTTCAAAGCTCAGCTTGTACCATGACTGCTAACAGCTCACATAATCAGGTCCAGCAAAAGATGCAGGGAATGGGTGAAGAGCTGGAGCCATTCCCGTAATCACGTCACCACTTCATTTTAATAGATAGAAGGAGGGAGGGTCCATATAATTATGTTACCTATAAAAAGTTACAGAGCTTGGTGTCTGAGTCAGGATTTGAAATTGGGCTATTTGGACTGAACCAAGCCCTGTGCTTTTGCCATTATAACATTGGCTGTAACACCAACAGAGTGATCCCAATACTGGATTTGGGCCCTGCCAGGGAATTCTTCAGTGTGTCTTAGGTGTGGATGGCCTTAGAGAGCACAGGAAAACACCTACCTGGCCCAGATGGAGAGCTAGTATGAGCTCTGGCCAACAAAATCTCCCTGTACCCAATACAGAATGAAAGCAGACAGCATAGAGTTAAACAGCTACAATCAACCAGCAGCGCTGTTTGGGAGAGTGAGTATGAATTAAGCAGTTCCCTAGAAAGGAATGCAACTTTCCTTGTATTTCTAAGCTCCATAAATCCAGGCTAAAGGTCAACCAAAGACTCTATATTAACTGATCCACTTCTACCCTCTCCCCACTCCAAAATGTCCTGGTTTTACTGGGGATAAGGAGAGCACATTGTAACCCACCTCCACACAGGGTCTGCAGCTCCACTGGGTTGACATGGGCAAGAAAAGTCCAAGCAGGGCTCAGAGTTGACACCTGACATATGATTTAGTGGTTCTGGGCTTGGGCCCAGGAGCTGACATTTTCAATAAGCCCCCCTCCCCCAAGGTGACTCTGATACAAGGGTTCCTCAGATCTCCCCAAGATGGATGAAGGAATGCAGCTGTGAAATCACTGCATGCCCTGCAGAGATTGAGCATGCCCAGAGCTGTAGAGTGTTCACCTTCTGGTGGGGAAATGGGCACACGTGAATGCACATGCGTGCACACACACATACACACTCACACAGGCAGAGAAGGAAAAAAGGTCTGTGATAACAGTAACTAGCAAATACTTCATACTTAAAACACCAAGGACTGTTTTAAGCTCTGTGTACGCTTCATCTAAGCCTCACAATAACTTTGGGAGACAGAGATCTTCCATTGCCATTTTTTAGGTAAGAAACATAAGGCACAGAGAAGTTGAAGTGTCCGACATCCCAGAGCTAGGAAGCTGTGGAGCCCAGATGCATTTGCAGACATTCTGACCCCAGAGCCCAGGTTCTTAAGTGACAGCATTAATTCTGCCTGAGGGTGCTGCCTGCCCGCAGCAACTAGAGCCTATCCTACAGTGTCCTTAAAAAGATGGGAGTCAGGTTTATAAACTTGATACCTGGCCCCAGTATCTCGGGGCAAAGCTGCTGAGGTCATTACTTATTTTTTCTAATGCTTTTTGAATGGGAAATGGCTTAGTCACATTACCTCCCATTTTCTCCTCCCACTACCTCACTCCAGCTTGTACCACCCTTTCTGCCAGGCCGCCATCCAGACGGGCTGCCATGAGAAAGGCAGCTGTCCCCTGGGCTTAGTGCATGCACCCACGTGAGCAACGTGCCTTCCTTCAGTCCCCACGGACTTGCTGGGACTTCTTAAGAGGCGCTGAAGAAGCCTCAGAGAGGTGAAGGAACTTGCCCAGGGCCACACAGCCAGTCTGAGGCCCAGTCCTGTATCTGAACTTCGACCTTGTCTAATCCAGAGCGCAAGCTTTCTCCTCTTCTCAAATGTGACTCATAGGCTTGTGTCAAGGCTCTTGGGGATTCAAAGTAAAAGTTGACACCCAGGCAAAAAAAAAATGTGATGGCCATCTTTACTGGAGGAAAAATAACTTCCTGTGTAATTATTAAAAGTAATGAAGGTGGGGGGGGCGGGTTTAGGATCGGGTATGGGAAATATGTTGCTTCCCAGCAGAGGGTGCGTTTGGAGCCAAGTAGATGGTCTATTTCCTAAGGCACATTCCAGGGCAGGGAAGGCACATCCCTGTGGCTGTCCAGTGTGAGAATCAAGAGAAAAGCCTTTAAAACTTTAAAGCCCTGTGTACATGTGAAGTGTTATAAATAGGAACAAACAGTGAACTACAGCAATAATGTTAATGATGATGACATTCGTCCAGGGACAAAGGGTTCTTCTCCCTCTCGTAAACAGACCAAAATGGTAGCAGTAGAAAGAACTCAGAGGGAATTGAGGCCACTGGTTCCAGAGCCAAACTGCCTGGGTTTGAAATTGGGCTCTGCTTCTCAACAGCTGTGCAACCTTGGGTAAATCACTTAACCTCTCTGTACCCCAGTTTCCTCATTCATAAAATGTAGTTATGAATAGTCCCAACCTCATAGCATTGTTGTACAGATTAAATGAGCTAATTCATGGTGATCATATGTGCTCAATGAGTCAGCTATTCACAAAACTGTGATAGTAAGACTGTTAAATATAATAAAATATTATTTACCAATGTGTGGGCCATCTTCAAACTCACTATATGCAGCCCCTACAAATACAAATGCTGTTGTGAGAAGAGTGTGCCATAAATACTTCTGAGATTTTTTTCAACTCCTTAGAGGCACCCATTTTTAAATAGTGCAAAAGGAACCCACCACATCCTCACTTAAGAGCTATTTTCATGAGTGATTGTAGGCATGTGCCCAACATGGTGGAGAAGCCCTCCCTGTCTAGTTGCCTTTCTTCTGCACTCTGGGCATCTCTTGATTGGCGAGTGAGCACAGGCGATAGGTATCATGATGCTCCTGACACTGCACACGTCCCCTGGGGGCAGGAAGCAAGTCTGGTGGGGAGATGGCTCTTGTGCATGTAAACGGCAGTGCATCTGGGGATCCCGGGAAGGCTGCAGGGACGAGACGGTGTGTGAGCCCCACGGGGCTGGTGGAACAAAGACCTGGGGCTGGGACAGCAGGAACATGCAAATGCACAAGAGGGAATCCTCGGAAAACAGACTGGAGGCGCAATGCTCCTTTTCTGACTAGAGATTGTGAATTCTAGGCTGAGGGATTTGTGCTGTATTCAGTGGGAACAGGAAACCCATGGGATGCCTGTAGCGGGGGAGTGAGTGATATATGCAAAGCTGCACTCCAGGAAGATGCATCTGGCAGCAGTTTGGAGGAGCAGTTGGAAAGAGAGAGGACCTGGAGTTTGGGAGACCCCCTAAGGAAGCTACTGTAATATCCCAGGGGGTCTGAAATTGGGAGCAGAGGCCCACGCTTCAGCGGCAAAATCTACCAAGTGGTAACTCTTGGTGGGTGGGGCGGGGGACATGAAGTGTTTGGAAGATGGTAGAACCTGTTAGCTCAGGAGAGCTGGGGGAAGCAGAGCTGAGGCACGGGAAAGCAGCCACTGGGAACTTGAGGTTTCCCGGGGGGGAAGGGCAAACATGCTTCAGAAGTCAAGAGAGGGGCCCAGAACCTGTGTTGCCAACCACTAGGAGCCTGTATTAATTTTCTACAGCTGCTGTAACAAATCACCACAAACTCTGCGGTTTAAAACAACACACACATAATTATCTCGTGGTTCTGTGGGTCAGGGTGTGGGTTGGCTCAGCTGGCTTCTCTGTTCCCAGTTTCATTCAGAAAGCTGAATTCAAGGTGTTGGCTGGCTGGGCCCCCACCGCGAGGCCTCTTCCAAGCTTATTCACAATTCCGTTCCCTGCGGCCTTAGGATGGAGGTCCCTGCCTCTTGGCTGGCTGTCAGCTGGGGCCACCCTTAGCAACCAGAAACGCCCTCCAGTCTTTGCACGTGGGCTGCACATTTCAGAGCCAGCATATCAAATCCTTCTCACACTTGGCATCCTTCATGGCAACTCTCTGATCACAGTTAGAGAAAGTCTCTGCTTTTAAGGGCCCATGTGATAGGATTGAGCCCACCAGATAATCCAGGACTTTTTTTTTAATTGAGGGTCAATTGATTAGGAGCCTTAGTTACATCTGCAAAGTCCCTTGTGAAATGTGAAGTGACATATTCATGGGCATAACACCAGGGATTGGGGTGTGGACATCTTTAGGGGGACCATTCTGCCTACCAGAGCTTCTCTGCTTCCAGACAGGAAAGAGGTAGATGTTTCGCAGTAAAGAAGGTGTGGTAAGAAATCCCGCAGGAGAACTGGGTTCCAAGAAATCATTGCCCAGCCTCAGGGAGGAGGTGTGGGGAATAGGAGAGTATTGAGAGAGGTTTCCCAAGAGAAAAATGAGATTCTCTAATGGAATCTGGAAATGAGCGGAATGAAGGGAAATGTCACCTGCAGAGGTGACTAGGCTACAGGTTATTAGAAGAACACATTTAGAAGAGGCCAGAAGCTACAGTCAACTCCAGGGAAAACCAAATGTGGACAGCACTGCAGTAGCCAGCCCCTGAGTGCCAAGCTGCTGTCACCTCCCCTCTGCTGGCCGGCCAATCTGCCCTTCCAAGAAAGGTCCAGAGGCAACATGGTGCGCCTTCATGGAAACGCCGCCACACAAGCAAAAGGAGCTAAGTGAACCCTCATGAGCTGGTCTGGGAAGACGTCAGCAACATAGTAAATAAGAATGGCATGCTTACCAATACAATAATAAGTTTCCAATTCCCCAAAAGGAAAAATGAAAACAGACAACAACAGCAACAAAAATTTGTGAGTATGTACCGGCTTGCAAAAGTCAACTGTTAAATATTCAAGAATTTTGCATGCTGGTTTTTAAACCTCTGGTTGTCTGAAATCGGCCCTGGTGGGATTTCACCACAGAAATTGACACACCTACAATTCAGAGCTGCCCCCTCTCCCACTCCAAGAGTTTTAACAGTGCACCACTGGGTTTTTGTAAATTACCAAACTGATAATAGAGATTATCTCAAGAAGGGGCGGGCTGGGTTTCAAGCTGGTGTTGGTTACTCTCTCTTCTTCGTATTAATTTTTTAAATTGGTACAATTATAGCAATTTTAAATTTTTTCCATTATCTTCCAGATGTAAAAAAGAATGAATGTAATGCAGACCCCACCCTGCCGTAACACCCCATATTCAAGGCTCGCTTCCTTGGAGGCAGTAGCCACATCCTGAGCACAGTGGCTGCCTCCAGCTGGTCCAGATGCGGCAGCTCTGACATTAGTGGGCAGATGGGAAACGCCACCCTACAGTCAGGAAACGAGCATTGCTGACCGCATGACTGGGAACCGGGCAGCACAGGCCAGGTACAGAGCCGAGGTCCTCCCAGAAGGCTGGGCAGGGTTCCTTGGGGAAGGACCTTCATCATCTGCAGACTGAGCGGCGGCCCTCAGGGCTCATCTGCTGCAATCATTACAAATCATAATGGGATTGCCAAGGAGCAATCTCCTTCTCCAAGGGCCAGCCCTTCCCCTCCTGCTGCCAGATACAGGGAATTTTAAGTGGTGGGGTGTTGGGGGAGGAAGCCTGAGGACTCCAGACAGCAACACTAACCACCTGTGCCGAGGATGTGAGGTTTTCTCGTTTGTAAGGCTCTGTAACACACTCGTCCCGGCCCATGGTGCTTAGCTGTGGGGCGCAGGCTTCTCCCCAGGAGGTGGGCTGGACACTAGGTCATAGAAGAGCTGAGGCTTCCCCGACAAGACACTCCCTGTTTGACCCCGACGTTCTCTGCTGTGGCCACCTGGAGCAGAGATTTTTCCACCTGGAACATTTCCGTACCTATCCCCCTGGCATTTCTCCAGGACTCCCTCTGTGACTGCTTAGCACAACAAACACACAAAGGCATTGCAGATAGTGCTAAAGAGGCATTATGTGAAGTAATAAAGGGAGCTTCCAGGAGCCTCATGGTGGAGACAAACACAGACAGCAGCCACCCATTTCCTTGAAAGAGCCTCCGCTGACTTCCAGCCCAGGTGCTGGGCACAGAGCGGCTAATAGTGACCTTAGCTGACCTTCTGCAGGATCTTTTTCTTTCCTTATCATATTGCATCATGAGCAGTTTGCATCCTGTCCCTTTTCCCCATGATGTAGCCATTTTTAGCCATCATTTTAATGTTTAAATGGCTGAAGGATGAATTCTGTGCATGTGCTCCGGTGCCTCCAAACACTCCCCTACTCTAGGAGATTGAAGCTAGTTCTGATCTGTCACAGTTATAAATACCACTGCAGCCAACATCACCGCAGGATATGCACAGCAGGATTCTGAAAAGGATCTCTGAAACAAATCTACCTGTTGATAGATTGATACTAACTCCCAGGGTGCAGGAAGGTGAGATGTGCTGGTATTCTGTCCAATCCTGGAGAGCACAGGAGTTGAATGTGACCTGCAGCTCAGTCACAAGTGGCATCAACCCTGACATGGGGAGGTGAGAGCCCCAGAAACTGGGTTCTTGTCTGGCATGGACAGGCTGTGATGGGCACCAACATAAATGAGGCAGTGGCTGTCCAGGTCCTGTTAATTTGTGTTAAAAAAAATTAAGAGGGATGTAGCCAACTGGTACTTGCACAGACAACACAATTCGTACTGCCTCATGGAGCAGACAGCAGGATTTTTGGTGTCTCTTGAGACTCCCCGTCTGTTGTGGCCACCTCTCTTCCATCCTCCACTGACCTTGAGCACACTCACAAGGTCCTTTTGACATGGACACACCCAGAGGCAAAGTTTGGAAAAATAGCACTCTTGGACCTGATGCAAGGGCAAGAGAATTTAATTCAAGACAGGGACACCCGGATTTGAGGTCTGCCGGATTTGCATATCACTCCGTAAATGATCCAACCTCTCTGAGTCTGTGTTTCCCCATCTATAAGCAGGTGGAATGGTAGTGGCCAAATGATCTCTGAGGGCCCCTCTCTGACATTCTACATGGTCCTGAAATCCAAGAAGAATGTGGAAGCTGGTGACCCAAGAAAGGCAAGGGACTCGATCTCACCTGGAGTGGGAGGTCAGACCCTCTGCACTTCAAACTCCCACAGCATGGAGCTCCGATTTGGAAAGTCATCACTTTCTGGCCAGGTAAGCACGCCGTGTGACCTGGGTAGCTTATTCAATTGTGAGTGTCTTGAGGATAGTAGATGCTATGACATGTCTTTGTCTCCCTCCCAGAACCCGCAGTGTGGTGAGCCTGCAGGAGAATTCATGCTGTCTCCTTTGTAACAGCAGCAAAACCAAAGACAATGTGAAAGACATCAGCAAGGGATGAGTTAATGTAAATCATGATCCAGCTACAGAAGATAAACATTAGCCGTTATGCTTACGATGGAGATCTACCCTTAGATACACAGAAAGATGCACACTGCATAGTCTCAGGGGCATATATTAATTACAGGGCCACATGAATGGTCCTGGGTGGCCATGTGTGCCTACGAATAGTCCACAAATAATAAAGGCCATAGTTTACAGCAAACACCACACCAGGGTATGTTCACAAACCCAACCTCACCTATTCTTATACAACACTATAAAGAAAGGTATTTATAGCACAGAGTGGTTACCATCCCTCTTCCAGAGCTTGTTCCTGGGAAGTGAAGTAATTGTACACCACTTCCAGCGAGACGTGCTTAAGGAGTGGAGTGCCTTCTCTCCTGTCCTTGTTCCCTCTGCCAGCTAAAGGGACATCGAGGTCCTAGGAATGGCAGAACAGCAACACAGAGGAGAACTGGGTCTGCAAATCAGTGCATGAAGAAAAGCCACTTACTGACCAGGAACACCTTTCTTAAATTATTATATGAGTAAGGGAGAGGCATCTTTTGAGCTACTAAAATATTGAAGTTTATTTTTATAGCATCTAGAGTTAGTCAAACTAAAAAGTCCACATTTTTTTTTTCTTTGTTAGATGAGGAAACTGAATCTCAAAGTTTCCTCATCTTGACAAAGATACACCATTAGTAAGGCGTTGATTTCCATTAGTTTCTTGGAAAGTTTCTGAAGTCTATGATCTTCCATAAAAGATGTACAGCTGCTGACATATAATTGTCACGATGGAGATCTACCCTTAATAACACAGACAGATGTCCACCACATAGTCTCAAGGGGATAAATTAATTATAGCACCATATGAATGGTCCTGAACGGCCATGTGCTTAGGTGCTTATACAGTCTAGATGAGGAAAGTTCAGGGTACAATCCTCTGAAAGTACAAAGGACTCCAAAAATAACTGAGTTGCATTTCTCATTAGCTTTCTTGTCCACACTCCCTTTCTTGGTCAGGTTCAGTCCACCTAGAACTTCCATTTATTTCAATGGAAACAGAGAAAACGAATGTGGTAGCAGACATTACTAACCTTTCTCTAAGCAGTCTCATTACTTTGAAATAGTCTAAAAAGCCCATCCTTTCCACCCACTGGGCCCCCACATTCCCCCCCAGTCTGTGCTCTCTGTTCAGCTCATTATCGGCACCGCCCACGGCCAGACATGGCCAGGCGGCTTCACAGAAGCCAAAAGAGCTTATCAGAAATAAGTACTTTATTTGACAGTGAGGCCAGATGTGCAGACAGGGGCATTTCAAGGCCTACACTTCTCTGCTCATAATTAGTCAGCTTCTAGCAATGATGAGAGTCTGAGGACGTCACAAAATAATGACCTTCTGTGGCAGCTCCAACGAGGGAGAATTGTTTCAGCACCCATCACAGTATTCTAGAATGTGAGCATTGATGGATAGCTTCAAAATACTGGCTAAGGTTCCATTTAGAGATGAGGACAGACTTCCAGAGGAAAGCTGTGTCGTCTGTCCAGCCCCTCTCTGTGTATCCACCGTGCACCTGCTATGTGTCAAACAGTTGACCTAAACCCTGGAAGGGAACAGATGCAAAAAAAAGACACAGTCCCGCACCCTGAAAAAGCAGGGCTTAATGAGAGACACAGACATGCTTGTTTCGGGCCCATACACATTTTTCAAGGGCCTGCTGACCCTTAGGTCCTCATTCCTCACTGGATCAACAGCTATCACAGCAGCTGGGATGGTCCGAACCTGTCCCCATTTGTATGTCTATAGTTTCCAGAGGACTGTGAAGATTTCTGTACAGGACTTTTCATCTGTGTCACTCTGGGATTAAACACAGAGTCTCAAACTGTGCTGCTTAAACTGAATCCAGTCAAATGAATGAATCACACTAGATTTACAAAAATGAACAAACACATTTCTTAAACTGAAGGCAATAATTATATCTTAACTTTGAAGGGAGATAGGTAAGTAATTACAGCAGGTTCAAGGATGTCCTGTGTGTAAGGTAAAGAAATAACATAGGAGAAACAACTAGCTCTGTCAGGATGGTTTCCCCAACTGTGAGGCATGAAAGGTTCCACTTCCCACAGCATCCGGCCTGCTTCCCCATAGGGTCCGCCTGCTCTTGTTTATCCTCTTCAAAGCCCAAGTCACCCCGGGGCCAGAGGCTGCATCTCCCTTGCCCACACCCAGCAAGTGTTCAGTAGACATTTGCAGAATGAATATAACAGGTTAGGGACACAAAAACACATTATAACTCCATAATAGAGATACGAGGTGGTCATATGCTTACGTATAGGAGGAAGTGGCTACCTCTGCCAGGAAAGGACCAGAATCAATACTTTATATACATTTATACATACACACACACACACACACACACACACACACATTATGCAGCTCCTGCAGTGATAGCAACAACCATTAGGGTAGGGCTTATGGAAGCCTAACTTCGCCAGGTGTAGTCTCAGGAGTTAATGCTCGCAACAGCCTTAAAAGGAAACTAGTGTTATTGTCTCCATTTTACGAAGGAGGAAATGGAAACAGGCACAGAGAAGTGAAGGTGGCCTGTCTGAGATCACAGAGAGAGTAAAGACAGAAGTCGTGGTGTAAATTCACATGGCGTCCCACTAGACCATGACCTCACATCAGGACGGTTGGAGGGAAGGAGAAACGAAGTCATTTCTGCAAAATCAAAAGCAACCCGAACAGCGCTGGGCAAACCCTGGGAACACAGGAGCCCCCAGCCTTCATGCCTCATGGCAATAACCCGTGAACCTCAATGCACAAGTCTACCCACGCCAACACCAATTCGGTGATTCTAGACTACCTATAAATATTTTTTTAAAAATACTGATTGATGCCCAGATCCCTCTCCCTCCCTAGATGAAGTAAATCTTAATCTCTGGAGTGGGGTGGTAGTGAGGTGGGTACTGGCATTTTGTGCAGGCCCCCAGGCAACTGTGGTAGGCAGCCAGGGCTGAGAACTCCCAGGATGGCATATTTACCAGGTACAGAGGGGCTCTGGCAGAAGGAGCAGCTGAGAAATTGCTCAGGATTAGGCAAGAGTGTGTGGAATAATGAACTGACAGTTTGATTGTTGTTTCCCTAAACTGGCTATACTTCCACCTGAAACAGGGTCTCCCTCAACTCTGCCTGTGGCCAAAATCTCCTTGTACCTCCAACAGGGCCAAGGTTACTGGCTCATCTTTGCTTGGAGAAGACACCCACTGCCTGTAACCCCAATGCTCTGCCCAGTGGGAGCTGGAGACTTTGCAAAAGCCACTCAACTCTCAAATCCCCAGTATTCTCATTTGTAAAATAAGAATGATCATACCTGGTTCAAAGGACATTTGTGAGCATTAAAGGGGATATGGATGCTGAAGAATTTACTAAAATGCAAAACAAAAAGACAGAAAAACGCCAACCTCAGAGAAAGTGTTTTCATTGCCACTTTGGAGGAAGTTTAGTAGACTGGAGGGGTACAGCAGAGACCTGGGTTCAATCCTGACTTGGCCTTTACTAGAAAATCTAGAAATCACTCTGCCCCCATATCCCTCTTCTGTCAACCAAGTGACAGCAGTGGCTCTTCCCTCATCCCCTCATTCAGCAAACTGGTATTGAGAGCATCAACTCTAATGTTGTGATATAAATCAAAGGAGATAATGCACCTATAAAAGTGCTTTAGAAATTTTAATGTGCTCTACGAATGAGAGGTAATTGTTCCTGTTTGTAATGATTCACCATGAGCTCACAGAATCTCAAGGTCTATAGGGACTTCACAGGGTCACCTCACAGTGCAATGCTCGGATCCTTCCAGCCCTGTCTCCTCTCAGCACCAATATGGTCCCTGTGTGGGTAGGTCCAGTGATGAGCACCTGACCACTGTCGGAGACAGCTCATTCTACCAGGTTCCTTTTCCTTTTATTGGGTTGCTTTCTGTCTGTCTGCTGTTTCCACCTCTCCATATGGATTCTGATCTTTGGGGACACATGAACCATATCTGACTTCCTCCCAGCCTTTCACTATTTGGAGACAGCCATCATGAACGCCCACCTCCTAACTCCCAGTTCCCCCATATTTCTCAGTTTGGGCTGCCACAACACAATACCACAGATTGGGTGGTTTAAATAACAAAAATCTATTTTCCCACAGTTCTGGAGACTGAAAGTCCGAGATCAAGGTTCCAGCATGGTCAGTTTCTGATGATCCTCTCCTTGGGTTGCAGATAGCTGCCTTCTCACTGTGTCTTCACGGGGCAGAGAGAGGGAGGGAGAGCAAGCTCTCTGGCGTCTCTTCTTATAAGGACACTAATCCCATCATGAGGGCTCTACTCTCATGACTTCATCTAACCCTAATTTTCTCCCAAAGGCCCTACCTCTTAATACCATCACATGGGGGTTAGGGTTTCAACATATGAATTTGGCGGGGGACATAATCCAGTTCATAGCAACCCCTCATAAGTTTCTCTTGTAAAACATGGATGCATCTTATTCAGACATTGACTGAGTACCCACAATGCCTACAAAACATGAGTTACATATGCTGAGGATCTGAAGGACCTGCCCTCAAGACACTTACAGTCTAGAGATTGTCACCATCTACATTTAAGAGGTCCTGCTCCTTAAGAGAGAATGAGCCACAGGGAGTTTACAAATAGAGTCAAACAGGCCAAGGCGAAGAAAACGTATCCCTGCCCTGCCCTCTGATTAGCTTTTATTATAGAAGTTGAAACTCCTGAACCAAAATCATGAAATCACCACCCATTCATTATTTCCTGAGTACTTCTCTGGACCAGCACCAAGTTACAGTGAACCTGGCAGGCAAACGCATCAGCTCTTACAGAACTTTAATTTGTTTTCTGCTATAGGAATGAGATTAAGTGTGTGTGATTTGTAAAATGACAGGTGAAAACCAAGACCCCTCCCAAGTCTGCCTTTATCATCACAGGTAACTAGTTAGTACTTGCTGAAGGGTAGCCACATGCCTTCCTAGAACTCAGAGGCCCACTTGCTCATTGTTAAGGTAAGGCATTAGTGGTCCCGGAGACAAGGGCCATTGAAGCCCCTGTTCCTGCATCCTGTCTCCATGGATGCATCTCTCAGTAATGTTTATAACGGTGGTAATAAAGACATGCATATATTCTATATTTACTATCATCACCACTACTATAAGCACTACCGACAGATGCATCCATGGAAACACCATGCCAGAGCAAAGCAGGGGAAGCCAGAAGGCAAAAACGGAGCTAACATTTAGAAGCTACAAAAGGTGACCTATCCATGGTCACACGTTGCACCAAACCTCCATGTGACTGATATGTACCTATGCCCTGTCTCCTATTCCCACTTCCATGGCAGTAGTTTTAGGCAACCAAGTTTCACTGAATACACCAATTGTTTCAGCGACCAGACAGCCGAACAAAGCAGCAGAGACCATGTTAGAGACATGAGCCCCACAAGGAGTAAGGGACAGGCAAGAGAAGGGGACAGTTCTTTCTGGAGCTAACTCAGCGGACATGCCAGAGCCTGTGGGGTATACCTTTGTGCATTAGTTTCCTCATTGATAAACTGGAGGAATGTTACCTGGTAGCACTGTAACCTGGAGGAATGTAACCTGGTAGTCACCAAAGGCTACATGAGTCACCATTGATAACAGCTCAGAGCACGCAGTAGGCCTCACTCAAGGGATGTCACTTTTGTTTGCACACCTCCCTTCCTAGCTCGAGGAACATCTGCCCTGAAAACAACACTACACCTAAAAATAAATCTACCTTAAGCAAAATTTTACATTAACTACACAAGCCTAGTGATCATTAAAAATTCCTGGGAGGAACTGATGACAGTTCACTAATTAATTGGGTTTGGAGATACCAGGCACCACTTAAGGAACTATTCATTGCTCGTTAAAGGAGCAAATGTGATGACTTTCACTTGGCAAACTTCTCATTTACACTCCTCTGGGGAGACCAAAATGATACAAACTTAGGAATAAAGTTCTCCCTAAAGTTTCCAAGGGTGAGCAATTAACAGCATCCTGAGATAAAGGTAAGATGAGTCAGCTGGTGTCACTGTCAACCAGCATGGACTGCAGGCTGCGTATGTGTCTACAAATAACATTCTTTGTTAAGGACCAGATATGGGAAAGTGGGCAGTGGAGTGAAAACCAGGTGGGTGTCCATAGAGCAAGACTTTCTGCACAGCACCAGGGAAATACAACAGAGAATGAACTGGATGGGAAGGCATCAAACCTAGAGCTACGTATGCAGAAGCACACCCATGCACACAACCCACATTCTTATTGTATTCTCACTGTAATATTAAAACATGCTCTTTGTTTTAAAAAATATCAGAAAGTAAAAGTCCCCACTGTCTCACATCTTCCAATCACATTTCCCAGAAATGTCTGTTAACAGGAAGTAAGTGCCCTTCTCAGAATTTCTCCCATGCGTAGATAAATATGTGTAGGTACTATATTGCCCGGTATCGTCGTTACAAAAATGGGCAGATTCTACACAAACGGTACTACAACTTTTCAGTTAATTGATTACGGACACCATTCCATGTTGGTGCATGTAAATCTATATCATAGTTTGTATTTTATAATTGTTTTTGGTTTTTATTTTGAAATAATTTCATACTTACAAAATAAGAGTTTAAAAAATACAAAGAATTCCCGTATAGCCTTGCGACTTCTCAATATTAACATCTTATATAACCACAGTACGATTATCAACTTGTATCAGGAAATTATGTTTAGTACAACACTACTGCTTAATCTAAAGAATATTCAAATTTCACCAATAACATCTTTTTCTAACCCAGGATCCAATCCAAGGTCACGCATTTCACGTAGTTGCCGTACCCCTCGGTCTCTTTTTCAATCTGCAATCGCATCTCATTCTTTGTCTTTCCCTTTTGAAGAGAATGGAGCAGTCATTTGGTAGAATATCATTCAACTTGTGTCTGTCTGATGCTTCGTCCTCATTAAATTCAGGCTATGCACTTCTGGCAAGAACACCACAGAAACTTTGGCAAATTCCAGGGCAGGCAAAGTACACAATGAGCTGAGACTATCTTGTGGTGCCAAAAAGTAAGGCAGTGCTCAAAAAATGATGGGGAAATGTCAAAA